>JAJONQ010000384.1:0-51502 GCA_036250385.1 Solanum microdontum
AATATTTATTTAATGTACTCAAATAAATAATTTAATGATTTGTATTATTATTATTATTATTATTATTATTATTATAATAAATTAAATATATTATAACTGCATAATATATTTTATTAATTATTTTAACTATAAAATTATTACATTTTAAATTATCCGCGCAACGCACGGACACCTTTACTACTTTATAAAAAATTTCATCAAGAAACATGAATATCTTCATAAATTCATGTTTCATAGTACACAAGCTTCATCCTATGATTATAGTCTAGAAATCATGGATCATGCATGCGTTCATGTGCATTAACTTAAAACATGTAATTACTTCAATTCATGCATAAAAAAACAATCAATTGAATCATAATTGAAAATAACCCATGAACATTGAATTAAACCCAAACTTCAATTGGAGAATCTAACTTGTCAAATTGGATAATTTAAAAACTCTAGGAGGAAAGGACTTCATAGGTGAATACTATCATAAAATGATGTTAAAAACCCACAAAGATTGTACGATTGGAGACTTGTAGTTGAACCCTAGCTCTTTTTCTTCTTCCTTAGACTTGAGAGAATTTTGGAGGAGGAATTTGGTTAGTTTTAGGGAAAGTGGTTAATTTGGGTCTTAAAAACATTATATAGGGTTCCGGGTATAAGGAAAAATGACATAGTTTAGGTATTAACCAATTGGGAAAAGACTAAAACTCCTTTTAAAATAAATGCCAACCGATTCCTACAGTCCATAGGTCCTTCTATGTACCGTCCTGGTCAATTGTAGAACTGGATCAAGGAGTCTTAATTTGTCCAACATTTGACGGAACCCATGTACAACTTGTAGGTCTTCCTATTGTCCGTACATGCCAACCATAAAAATAAACCTTAAGCTTTAAAATTTTACGAAGTCTGGGGTAACCTACGAGACCTATCTACAACTCCTACAAAGGTTGATGGACCGTCCTGGTGAACCGTAAAAAGTGCAATGGGACTTGATTTCAAATATTAATATTCCCTAGTTCCTACAGTTGCCTTGTACGACCCTTAGAAGCTTCTACGGTCTATAGATGGGACCTATAGGCACATACACCAGCCCAAAGGCTGCATTTTCCTTCCATTCCAAATCTGTGGTATTACAACATATGCCCTTGGAAATATTCGTCCTCGAATGGAATTCAAGACATCATAAGGAGGGTAGGAAGAAGATCTAAAAACCCAATCACAAAGTCAATCCCATAAATGCAAATATCCGAGGAATAAAAATCGACTCCAAGCTAAAGCATATCCAAAACATTATTTCATAAGGCCTATATGCAACTCATACTCAAATGCACATAAACATGAAAAGATTAATCAAACTAACTCAGTTTCTCAAAAATTAAGTTTTCATTGGCATGTACGCCAGAGGAAACATGAGAAGGACTAGTACATAAAGACGTACCATAAGAAACTAAATACCTCAAGCTAGAGTTGGGTTGGAGGGAAAGAGATGGGGGTACATGGACATCATATCACTCTCGACCTCCCAAGTTGCAACCTCAGCTAACTAATTCCTCTTATGAACCTTTACCGAAGTAACTTCATTATTTCATAACTGTTTTAACTTGCCGGTCAAAAATCTTAACCGAAACTTCTTCATAATAAAGATCCTCTTTAACTCCCAAGGATTCCAAGGGAACAATGGATGTTTGTAATACCCCGTATCCGAAAAAGGGAAAAGGATCAGATTTTCGGAAGTTGGAGGTGCTAGCCAAGGAGGACAACCACGTCCCATGGGTTGAACCACGAACTGTAGGTGGGTCCTTTGGTTGGCCACCTTATCTAAGCTATAGAGGCCTAGGACCACTGCCTGACCTACGAACTGTAGGCCAGATCATGGTCCGTAGTTCGACAGCCCAAAAACCATCTTCTGACCACCAACCGGGGTCCACCAGGATGAGCCGTGGGTTAGGCCACGTCCCGTTGACTGGGTCCGTGGGTGGAAGGTCGGTTGTCACTTGGCAGTTAAGTTCAGGGGTAGCTGGGTATTTTCCTAAATAATTAGTCCCTATGCTATGTCGTTTTATCCTTCACTAAGACCCCTATATAAGCTTTTTCCCCTCAAATTTCCCAATAGAAATCATTTTCTCTATACTCGCCAAAAAGAAGAGCTCTCAAATAATTCTCTCTCTAGAAACTTGAAGAAGAAGAAGGATTCATCTAGGGTTTCAAGTTAAGGTCTCAATTTCTCCATTGAAGGCTAGCATTTGGATTTAAGGTATGATAGTTTTCATCCATGGATTTCTTCCATCCATACAGTTCCGAGATTCCTCTATTTCAAAAGGTAGAATTCTCCAATTGAGTTAGGATTTTCTTCAATTATCACGGGTTCTTTTCATTATTGTTTTAAATGATTGAATTATGATCTCTTATGCATGAATTGATGAAATATGATGATTTTATGATGATGTCCACGTGAACCCATGTAATACCCATGTTTTCAAGTTATGAATCATATGATGTGGGATTTTGATCTTCAAGGAAGAGTTTTATGAAATTAAGAGTGTATTGCAAGATTTACATGATTTTATGATGAAATATATACCTAGCCCATGTTTTCTAAACATTGATGATTGAAAGTGGGTTTTGAGCCTTAAGAGGTAAATTATGGACTTATACATTGCTTCATGAAATCCATGCAAATGTTTTAAGGGTGCTTTGAGAGTAAAGTACAAATAATGATGTTGTGTTGTTAAAGAATTTTCTCATAAACACATACTAGCATGATGTAAAAGATTTTCTCACATAGAAATGATTCTTAGGTTGTAAGGCTTTCTCACCTAATTGAACCAAAGAGTAAGAGCTATCCTAATGAACTACCTTGGTTTGGTTGTCCAAGGGCACCTTTCCATGATTAATGAAGTCATGTAAGAAATGACTATTTAGTGGGATTTATGCTTAGCACCGAGTGAATATTGAAGAAAAAATGGAAACTCTCCTGTTAGTAGAGGCCGAGTTTCTAGAAGCAATCTCATGAGATGGAAGCTCCCCTGGTAGTAGAGGTCGGGTTTCTAGTAGCAATCTCCTTATCCCATAACTATTTTCCACAATAGGATACTGTTTTAGAGAGACATTAGCTAGTGAATCCACAATAGCTAGAAGTTCATGGTTTTACCTTCGCAAGTAGGACAACTCCTTTCGGTGTGGGGTAGACACCGGATTCCATTTTAATAGCTCACATGGTCTTACATGTTGGTTAAGGCTAAATCCCTACAAGTAATAATGAACAAAGGGGTCGTTTGGTGTGATGGATAAAAGAACTTAATCCCTGGATAACTTTTAAGTGGCCTTATATTCGTTGTTTGGTTACAAAAGTTGGGATAACTTATCCCAGGATTAACAATTAGTCCTGGGATAAGTTATCCTTACCTGGGGTGGAATAGTAATCCCAGGATAGCTTATCCTGGGATAAAGTAGGTAAAATAATAAAAATAGCCCCCCTTAAGCTCTCTTATTTACACTACTTTACATTCATGTATATTAACATAATTTTTCACAACATTTATAATAATATTCACAACCTTAATTATTAGTTGTTCTTATGATAATATATTTTTCCGTTAAAAAGTTAGATTTTATAAATACAATTTTTGTATATGAATATATTATAAGTTGAATTTATTTGCCTAATTCATATGTTTATTTTTATTTTGATTTCTCTTAAAATATTCACTCCACTACTAAATTGCATATTATTAATTAAAAAATTTACTAGTCACTTAAAAGTTATATTTTATATATCAATTATAATGTAAATAACTTTAATGATAAAATTTCTATTATGCTAATAAATTTAAAATGAAAGTCTTAGTTTTAAGCTAAATAAGATAAATGTTTAGTTTTAAACTAAATACGACGAAAGTTTATTTTAAAGCTAAATAAGATGAAAATTTTATTTTTAAGCTAAGTAAGATAGAAGTTTTATTTTTAAGTTAAATAAGATGAAAGTTTATTTTAAAAACACATGGTACAATCATGGAAATGCACACACAAAATATTTAAGCTAAATAAGATGGAAATTTTATTTCAAAAAAAAAGAATAACTAATTAAAGCTTGCAAAGTAAATGTAATAAATAAATTAATAAGGTGGAGGATATTATAGTAAACAAACAACTTATTCTTAGAAATCATGCAATGAATATAAGTTTGAATATGACAAACCAAACAAGCAATAAAAACTAATCTCAACATAACGTATCCCAACATAACTTATCCAGTATAACTTATCCCAATGCATTCAAACCAAACGGCCCCTAAGGTTACTTAAAGAAGTATCACATATGAGTTCAAAGGTTTTAAAGATTAATTTAGCTTGCATTGACCATTATTTTATGATTTATGTTTTATAACTCTTTGATATCATGTTTTAGTTTGTTCAATTGCATGTCATGAAATGAAATGTCCCTTTTTAGCATGATTTAAATGTTTTATGCATGGCTATCATACTTGGTATATTATTTTGTACTAACGCATACTCTTCACTACATTTCCTTAAATGTAGGATTCGACAGTCAGGGTAGTCAATTTCGTGGCTAGAGGCTAGCGTAATATATTCCTAGTTTTGGTGAGTTCTTATGCTTCAAGGACGGAGTTTATTGTTTATTTCCATTTCATGTATTTCTGTTTTGAAAATGATGTTTGCGGTAGGCCCAGTTTCATTCTATTGTATTAGATGGCTATGATGAGACAAGTGTATTAGACTTCCGCTTTGCTTTTATAAAATGATTTGGACTTGGATTATTGTTTTACTCTTATTGTTCGATTTCTTATGTTATTAGAGCTAAATAGCTTGGATGGAGTCCTTTGGGGCTCTATACACCATGTTACATCTAGGGGGTACCCCTGGGTGGTGACAAACTTAGTAATCAGAGCACAAGGTTTAGAATGGTCCTAGGATGAATCATAAGCCATGTTTAGTAGATCCTTGTTCATGAGTGTGAAGCGCGCCACATTGATGAATGAGAGGCTACAAGATGATTAGGAAACTGTACTTCTTTCATTACTCTTAAGTCCTGCGATAGATTTTAACTCTATAAGGTTTCTCTCTCCTAATATGTATCCTATGTTCTTCAGGATATGGGTTCAGAAAGAGCTTATACAAGAAGAAATGCAAGGGAGAATTCCGAACAAGAAGCTCCTCCCCAAGCTCTTCAAGTTCCGATCGATCCTTTGGCCGAACAAGTTTCTAATGCGGAGTTTAGATCTTCTTTTTAAGTATTGGCTCAAGCCATGACGGCCCAAGCCAATAGGGAGGTAGTGGTTCCCGTGAAGCCAATTGTGGGTACGACGACTGCAAGAGTAAGGGACTTCACAAGGATGAATCCTCTGGAGTTTCATGGTTCCAAGGTTGAGGAAGATCCAGGTGTCACCCAGGAGGGGCCAACCACGCCCAATGGTTGAAGCAATGCTTCGTAGGTGGGATCGTGGATGACCACCCTAGAAATCTTCCTAAGGCAGTAATCACGGGTAGAACCCATGCCTCATGGTTGAGGGTCGTAGGTCCACGCCCCTTTTTGCCAACTCCTAGAAGCTAAACCACGGTTGACCAGGATAGACCGTGGGTCCATCCACAGCCCGTCAACGTGGTCTCGTGGGTCAGCTTGGGTAGTTAAGTTTAAGAACTTAATGGGTCTTTCCGGATTTAATTAGGTATTAAGTGGTGTCATTTTACCCTAGTCTAAACCACATATATAAGTACTTTAGACCCCTAATCTAGATCATTTTTAGTCATTCTCTCAAAGTCACCAAATGAATTGGGTTCCTCTCAAATATTCTCTCTCTAGAAAGTGAAGAAGAAGAGGAAGAGGGTCAAGCTAGGTTAAGTCAAGTCTCCATTCTTCCAAGCTTTGTGAGGGCTTTGTAGTCAAGGTATGATGTCTTATTCATCCATGGAATCCTTTCATCAATGGTGTCCCCTTGAATTCCACAATTTGAAGAAGAATTCCCTAAGCCAAGTTAGAGTTTTTTCCAATGTTGTGGGTTATGATGAATGTTGATCCAATTGAGTGGATTATAGTTGTTTATGATTTTTAATGGTAGAATTGCATGATTATTGGATGAATTTATATGTACCCATTCCTAACCCTTGTTTCTAACCTAGAATTGATGAAATTGGGTTTGATGTCGTGAAAGGGGAAATTGAGGGTTTAGAGATAATCTTCTAGGATTGATGTGCATAGATATGATTGCTTGAGTGTCACAACCCAAGGCTACCCCTAGATGTGACACGGCATATAAGACTCTGAAAAGCCTTATACAAGCCTCATATCATATCATAACATAAGAACATAGGAAAAAGTGCGGAAATTTAAAACCTTTGTTTACAATTGAGTTTCTTATAATAACCAAATGGGAGTCTACAACACTATTTCTCAAACCATCTATTACACTTGAATACAATCTTAGGTACACAACCCTTACAAAAGTCTAAAACATAATAAAAGACAAAAAGGATATAATGGTTAAGCCCTCGATTACTATGAGGACTCACCAAGCTTTTTCTTCTTGATCTACTATGATCCTAGCCACAAAGATGGAAGTCGATATCGCCGAACCCTACACTTGTGAAAAATGTAGAAGAAAATGGGTTAGCACATAAAGTACCAAGTATGATATCCATGCATGAAAACCTTTGAAAACATGCAAAAAGGGACATCTTTGTTAAATGCATGCACTTTGTTAGTTTAAACCATCATTTAGAAAGTAGTATGAAAACACAAATCATAAGCATAAGAGATACCATATTAAAACATAGGCTATAACATGATAGGTAACAATAACAACTAGTGAGTATAAGATACACCATTATAAACATATACATGGTCATTTCAATCTAGTTCTAATATAATAAGAGAGCAACACTTTATGAGCCACCTCAAGGCAAGCTTGTGCAATGTATAGGAAAGACCCCATAATCCCACCCATACTAGGAAAGTCACTTTAGATCCTCATTCATGTTTACCATCTTTTAAACTCACCCTTAGACTATTTCTCATAGACAATGAACACTCACTTTTAGTCAACTATATCAAACAAAGCAACCCATGGCAACAACATAAATTAGCATATAACATTACAAGTAGCCTTGACATCTAATGCAATTACCATCTAGTCACAAGTACATTCACTACATGAATAATCATGACATAAGAACTTACCATAACTACCCCCAAAGCTTATTTGTGCAATGCATGAATGAAGTCCCATACCCTCACCCATACTAAGTAGTACTTCTTGAATAGCCATAGTTCATCCTAAACTTGACCATGTGGGAATTAGCTATAACCGACATAGACCATGAGAGCTTATTCATGGAATCCGGTGTCTATCCCACACAGTAAAGGGGTGTCCTAGTTACCTAAGGTAGAAGAATATGTATTAGCTTGGAAATGAATCCAATGGGTAAATAACCTACGGGGTCACAGAGTTATGGGACAAGGAGATTGCTTCTTGAAACCCGGACTCAACTATGGTAGAATGTTTCCATCTCATGAGACAACTACTTTGGGAAGCCGGACTCAACTAGTGTAAAAGGAACCCATTTGGGAAACCGGACTCAACTAGTGTAAAAGCTTCCATCTCATAATCATATCCTCTCGGTGCTAAGCATAAATTCCCATTGAGTTTATATTAAGTCTTGACTTAAATTGATAATTTTGGAAGAATGTCTTGACAGTCAATCTAACAACTCATTCTAAAGGTCCTAAATTCATTAGAGGAGACTAGTCTTCAACCCTTAGAATCACCACATGTGACAAACCTTTCACATTGTATGGTATACATATCTAAGTGTGTAAGTAAGGATAATCTTCCAATCAACACAAAAATTAGATTATCATGTATTCACTTTACTCTCAAAGCAATCTAATTGAATGCACACAAGTCTCATACATATAGCTAATTCGCATGATTTTGCCCTTCAAGGGCTATAGATCACAATCAACCAATTCAATCTAGAATTACTTCATTAGATATAGGTGGTGACATGATTCAATTAACTAGACTACTACAAGAAAGTCTCATACTATTAAACTCACCACAACTCACCCACATCACATAGTCTCAAATTGGGGACATGGGGGTTCATGGGATCTTGGACGCAATTCAATATCAAAACAATAGAAATTCCCTTAACTAATATATAATTCAGGTAATCAATCCATTATATTCATAACTCTATAACATTCTTACTAATACCAATCAACATTACTTTCATTTACACAAGAAGAGGATGCCCTAAGCCTACCAATCCAAGATGTAACATTACATTGAAGAAACCTTTCACATATATCATCATCATTCATAAGTGTATAATTGATAATAACCTTTCCATAATAACACAATATCATTGTAGACATGATCACATTACTTTCATTGAATTCACATGTATATACCTAATATCATGATCATACATTAATCCTTCATGCTTTTCCCTTCAAGGCAATGAATTACAATTCACCAACACAACTAGAATACTACATATTTAGGCATGAATAATGTAGCACCCCGACTCTTCCAAAATGTCTAAATTAACTCGTACCTTCGTGGAAAGACAAATAGGGTGAGTAATAAATTAAAAAGGATGTGGTATGTCATATTTTAAGTGTTCAAGGGTTTTATCTCAAGTTTTGAAGTTAAGTAAGTGGCAAAATAAAAGTTGGCGAAAGTTATCGTAAGTTCCTTTTTAAAGATTTCTTTGAAATTTGGGTCAAATATATTGGATGTTTTCTCCCAATATATAAAGAGTTACAAGGCCTATTACCCATTGAATTGAAAGCCTACGAGTCTAGTTTGCAATGCACAAAACCCCGTATCAAACGGACATCCGAGTAAAAAGTTATGAGGGTTTTACTAGGGACCGCCAGGGCAGAATCCGGGTCGGGTAAAGAAATATGGTATGTCGGCTATTTAACGTTTTTAGCCATGGAAACAGTTCATTTCAGTTCCAAAACCAGGAAAAAAGCTTAGGAGAGGATTCCTATGGAGTCCTAGCATGATGAAGGTTAGTTTTGATGATTTCTAACATTAAACATTGCCCCCGTGCCTAGAAACGTAATCCCTACACGTGGAAATCATTATTCCCTTCTATTTGTTGCGTTTGGAGCTGGTTTTTGAAGATATAAATTTGTAACTATTGGAGTTTGTTCAAGGTTTTAACTTGGTTAACTAAGGTAATCATCTCTGGACTCTTTTATGATTGTTTTTATGAATTTCTATGGACATTTCGACAAGTTGGGGCAATATGGCAAATCTGCCGATATAAGATTAATTATAAACTGTTTATAGGTGCGTACCAGCTGTGTATATATAGTGTTTGCGAAGCTTAGGACATAAGGAACAACTTTGGTGAAGGAACTACGGTCTTTCGAGCTTTCATTGGAAAGGTATGTTAAGGCTATTCCCTACTTATGACATGTTTCCTTAAAGTTTAGAAGCAATGTATTTGGGTTGTTATCCTTGATATATTGTTGGCTGCTCGAGTTGATATAATCCTCCCTTGTTGGGATTCTTATTCAGTTAGTAGTGTCCCTATGTTGGACACGACTTAAGAGGCTATTTCTATAGGTTGCTTATAACTAAATTGCTCGCGTTTAGCGTTTGAATTGTTATTATTGCCGTTGGGGATATTGTGGTTAGCTGCAGGAATGTGATCTATGCCTAGAAGGGCTATGTTCTGCCTACAGGGCTATATGGATGCCTAACAGGGCTATGAGTTGCCTACAGGGCTATATTGATGCCTAAGAAGGCTATGTTCTTCCTATAGGGCAATGTTGATGCCTAAAGGAGCTATCTACCTAAGGGGCTATATTAATGCCTAAGAGGGCTATGTGACTGCCTACGGGGCTAGGGGACTACGGATAGGGGTATATAGGCTGATTGGCATTTTCCGGCCTTGTAGGGGCCTGAGTAGGTGGTCTTGTGTGTTGTTTGTACCTGCCGAGCTTATGGGGGGCTTGGTTAGGTTGTTGTTTTATTATTATTGATAAGTTTAGATTTAGGAGCAGGTCAGTACACTTATCTTAGTCTTGATTTATTTATTAGATTATTCCAGTATATCAGGATACCTTATCATAGTCTATTGCCTTTCATACTCTGTATATTATTTTGTACTGACGCCGCATGGCCTTGGGGGAACTACATTCATGCATGCAGGTCCTGACAGATGACTGAGTAGACCTCCTCAGCAGCAGGATTGACTTTTATCCGGTTGGCTAGCCCATTTCCTCCGGAGCTGCCAGAGTTGGGAGGTTTGTTACATTTTGTTGTATATATCTTTATGGGTAGGCTGGGGCCCTGTCCCGCCAATCTTTACTACTCTTAGAGGCTTGCAGACTAGTGTGTGGGGTTTATAGCTACGTTATGGCCATCCTGGCCTATGTTGATGGTTTGCAGAAGCTTGTGAGCTGTTTGATGTATTGTATTGATATATACCTGCTTTTAGTTTTGGTACAGATATCATGGTGGCCTTGACGGCCCAATTAGGACGTCTGTGCTAGTTGACTATTTATTTATATGATCTCCTGGGAGTAGCTGTTTCTTTTATAGATTGGTTGACAGGGGCCTTGCCGGCCGATGGCTTAGTTTTAAGCCGAGATATACTTGTTTGATTTCTTGATTATGTGTGGCTGCCATGCGCTAGTAGCAAATGGTTCAGCAGGGTCGGCTCGGGCCTGAGTTGTGGCATTAGGAGCCAGTTGCGCCTCTTGAGTTTGAGGCGTGACAAATAATGACATAATTCAATAAACTAAATCAATATAGACGTACTCTTTTCACATGCTTCCATAATCAATTAATCCCAAATCACCATCCACAATTTAGTATTTTGGGGGAATCATAGGTTCATAGGAAATTACATCTTAAAAAAAATTAATTTCATGAATTCAATCACAATTCACCATAATTCAGACTTTGAAAATGTTTAGAAATTGAACCCATGACTAAGATTCAAACCCTAACTTTTAGGGGATTTCGGAAACTGTGAAATCATCTTTTGAAGGGGCTTCTTGGATGGAAACTAACCACGCATGAAAACTACCATAACTTGATTGAAGAAACTCCACAAAATTTAGTGAGAAAGATGAACTCTTGAGCTCCAAACCTTGGTTTTTTCTTCTCCAATGAAGGTTTCTAGAGAGAGAATATTTGGAGAGGAGGTAGTTTCCATATTTGAGTTTTGGAAAAATAATGAATTGTAAAAAGGGTGCTTAATACTTTATAAAGCCTTAATTAACTCTAATTAATCAAAATAAACTGACCCCTAACTAATCTAACCACCCTAGGAATTTACAACTTTGCCCCCAGCTAGGACGAACCTAGGCAGCTTCCAGTGGTGACCTACGCCCCTAGACCTATGGACCATAGGTGGGCTCACGCCCCATCATGCAGGTCCGTGGTTTGGGTCATCAAGTCACCATTTGCGGCCCTTGACCTACGAACCACCCCCACAAGGCGTGGATGGACCTACGGGGTGTAGGTCCCATCCGTATGTCCTTTGGTTTTTGACAACTTTTGGTTTTTGGCAGCTTTGGGGGTTAGACTTTAGGGTCCTCCTCAAGGACCCTTGGTTGGTACTTGGGGAGTAGTACCTTGAATTTTAACCCGTAAACCCCTCAACTTAAACTCGGGAACTTATTTTACAACATAAAACCCCACATCAACTCAACAACACATTCGTAAAGCTCTAGTTTCACCTATTCATTTTTTCAAGGTGTTACATTGAGAGTAAAGCTTATGGACATGAATTTAATATGATCAAGTATGTATGATGAACTATGATTTATTAATTCTTGAGATTCAACCTATATGATGATATATGATTAGAATTTCTTAAGAATGAAGCATGTGATTAAAATGTCTTGAGATCGAGGCATATGTGATGATTATGAGAAGTAATGCTTTGAGAGTAAGGCTTGTAATTATTAATGTTGATTTCTAGGGTTTTGAGAGTAAAGCTAAGATGATGAACTATGAATGTTAAGGCTTTGAGAGTGAAGCTTATATGATTGAATGAATTGTAGATAGGATTGTTGTGGAAGGACTTTACCTACATGACCTATATTATGAATGTATGAGATTATGCATGTCTTATAAGATCTATGTAAATGCTTTAAGAAAACTTCGAGAGTAAAGTGTCAATGTTTATGATATTTATGTTGTGTTGCTTGAAAGGACATTCTCATGAACACATAATGAACATGATGTGAAAGGTTGGCTCACATAAATAATTCTAGGTTGAAAGGCTTGCTCACCTAAAATGAATCAAAGCATGTATGAACTATTATAGGTGAAGTAGTGATGTGATATCACTTCATATATATTGCTTGACTTGGTAAGACAAGACCATGCATGGTAGCTTGAGATAGTAGAACTCATGGATAGCCTTGGATTGAGAAATCGTACCCTTCAAATGTAGCTTGATCTAGAATGAGAGGATGCTTTCATGATAGCTTGACTTGGTAAGGCCACACCACTTCATGATAGCTTAGATTGAGCAATAGTACCCTTCGTTGAGTAACTTGGATTTACATGAGAATATGGTTTCCATAATAGCTTGGTCTAGCATGATGAGGTGCTTTTCCTTGATAGCCTTGAAGTGGTAAATCTTAACCATTCATGTGTTATGATGTGTCTTGGACTAGTAGAGAGGTACTCTTACATGACTAGTACGAATGACTAAAGAGGGACAAATCCCTAATCAAGTAACATGTTTATGATGAAACAAGATTACTTCAAGGAAGTATTATAAGTATGTTTTGAGATGAGGTTTACTTGTATGATGTTAGATTAGCTTTTGTTGTTGCATGAGTTGCCTTCCTTGATATTTATGGTTAGAGGTGGATGACCTATGCAAAGAGTAATAACAAGTTGAGGTTACTTGAGAAGTGTTCCTCTTATGATATGATGATTTATGTGCATTGAATATGCCTATGACTTTTGTTGATGTCTCTTATGATTATGGTATATGTCTTATGTTAAGTAATGCCTATCTTATGCTATGTTGATCATTTATTCTAGCCATAATATTTAGTACATTTTTGTACTAACGCATACTCTTGCCTACATTCTTATCAAATGTAGGGTCCGACGATATTGACTTCCATCCTCGTGGCTAGGTTCATAATAGAGCAAGCATGTGAAGATTTGGTGAGTCCTCATAGCATCGAGGATTTGATCACCTTTCCTTCATGTATTTCTTTTATGTTAGAACTTTTGTATGGGCTGTGCCGCAACACAATTCAAATATTAGATGGTTTGAGACAAGTGTTAAAGACTTCCGATTTGTTTTTTGAATTTTGATTGTATTGGAAAATGTGTTAAATTTCCATACCATTTTCTATTACTTTATATTATGATATGCTAAGTGGCTTGTATGAGACCTCTCAGGGTCTTATACACCTTGTTACATCTAGGGGGTATTCTTGAGTCGTGACATATGAACAATGTGAACTATGTTATGAAAAATGAATAGCTTGGATTGTTGCTTGAGATGCCTTCCATGCGGTAAGTTGACTAGAGGCGGATGACCAAAGTCTTGACTAAGGATAAGTAAGGTTGCTTGAGAAGTATTGCTTCCTTATTACGATGATGAGTTATGTGCATTGATTATGCTTATGGTTTATATTGGCTAACATTTATGCGTATGTTGTCTATGCTAGCTATCATATTTAGTACATGTTTGTACTAACACATACTCTTGCCTACATTTCTTATCAAAATGTAGGGTCCGGTGACATTGATTGTCACATTCGTGGCAACGTTCAAAGTTGATGAAAGAGTGAAGATTTGGTGAGTCCTCATAGCATTCGAGTTTTGGAACACCCTTTTTCCTTTATGGCTTTCTTTTATGTTTGGACTATTTATGGGCAGTGTCCCAAGATTTATTTATGTTGGTTAGATTGTTTGAGACAATTCTATTAGACTTCCGCTCATTTTATAAAGACTTTGATTGTTTTGAGATGTTTTAAATTTTCGCACCATTTTCTATTACTTTATATTATGATATGCTAAGTGGCTAGTACGAGTCCTCTTGGGGTTTTGTACGCCTTGTTAAAAATAGGGGGTACCCCTGGGTCGTGACATGCATTGGTGGATTTAACCTCCTCTAGTGCTCTATGCGCATGCTGCAATCCTCCTCGAGTTGGATTTTATGAGTACAGATACCCGGAGGTATCCCAATGATATCGATAATAGTCCATCCGATAGCCTTTTTGTACCTTGTCAAGATTCTTACCACAACTTCCATCTGTTCATCATTCAGATCTGTAGCCAAAATGACTAGAAAAGTGTCATTAGTAACAAAAAAGTTATACCTTAGATGACTGGGTAACTATTTCAGTTCAAGTATAGGCGGTTTCTCAATGCATGGCTTTACCGGAGGAGTTGGCCTGTTTTTCAGGTCCAGGTCTAATTTTATTGGAGCATAAAAATGTTACCCCATGCCCTACAGAGCATTCACAGTCTCGACATAATCCTTCTGGAAGTCTTCTTCAAAATTCATTAGCAAGGCTGCCAATGTTTCAACAGCAAACCTTTTCTCAATAGAAGCTCCCGGCTCCCCTTCATGAAAGACATCTACGTAGACACCACATTCATGTCTTGTGGTTGCTGCATAGATGCATATCTTAAGCTTTACCTCCTCATTATTGAGTCTAAATTTCATCTCTCCACTCTACACATCAACAAAAGCTCGACTTGTTGCCAAAAATGGCCTTCCCAAAATTATGGGAACCTTCAAAGTCTACTTCGCAATCCAAAATCACGAAGTCTTCCAAAAAAATGAAGCTATCCACTTTGATGAGCACATCACATAAAATACCTACATGCCGCTTCGTTGACCTATCTTCCATCATCAACCTCATCGTGGTGGGCTTTGGTGCCTCCAAGCCCAATTGCTTGTAAATGGCTAGCGGCATCAGATTTATACTTTCACCTAAATCACATAGGGCCTTTGTAAAATCATATGATCCGATGGTGCATGGTATAATGAATGCACCTGGATCCTCTTTTTTCTGCACTAGAGATCTTGTAGCAATAACATTATAATGATGGATATTTTCAGTTAATACAAAACTTACAACTATTTTCTTTGTGAATGGGTACTTCATAAACTTAGCATATCCTGGTATCTACTCCAGAGCTTTCACCAATGGGATATTCACTAATAGTTGTCTCAACATGGTATGAATTTTGCAAATTTCCCATCCTCATCTTGAGTCTTTGAGGGAAAGGAGGAGGCGGTATCAGTATTTGATGAAAAGGAAAAGTAGCCTCTACTTCTGTTTCTGTTACCTTAGCCAAATTTTCTGTTGGTTGGGCTTCTTCTGTATCATCTAAATGTTCAGCTTGAACCTCTTCTTCTTCATTTCTCCCTATACCCTATAGTTGCTCAGTACCTGTAGATATTGGCACATTAAGGGTCTTACTGCTTCTTGTCGTGATTGCCATGGAGTGTACATCTTTCTTGGGATTCTAAATAGTATCAATTGGTAGTGACCCATTCTTCCTCTGGTTCAGTGTTGCTGATAATTGTCCCAACTGTTGCTCTATCTGCTTGATCAAACTAGTGTGAGAATCTACCAGTTGACTGATACCAGAGAAATCACCCTTTATTTCTTTCACACCTGCATTAGTAGACTAGACCTTTTGCAACACTTTGGCTAACATATCTTCGATTTTCGACCCGCTGGAGCTACCACTTGTTTGATCTCTATTACCCGGGGGTACATAAAAACCACTGCAGCATCTCTTGAGTGCCATGCTCTATTTTTCATTATAACTTCATCCATTAGCTGCACAATTTCTGGAAATGGTTTCCTCATGAATGAACCTCCACAAACTGCATCAACAACATGTTTAGTGACATAATTCAAAGATCTATAGAATGCCTGTTTTAAATGTCTATTCGTAATCCCATGGTTTAGACACTTTTTCAGCTTTTAGCTGAACCTCCATGACATATTATGCGTTGCTTCTCCTGGTAGTTGTTTGTGCACCCCTATCTCATCCTTCATCTGTAATTCTTTTGATTCCTGGTACAACCTTTCCAAGAAGGCTCCTCTCAGTTTAGTCCAAGTCCTGACTGAATCAGTTTAGTCCAAGTCCTGACTGAATCATCTGGGAGTTCACTCATCCAGTTGGTTGTCTCCTAAGTGAAAGATAATGGGAAAAGTCTCAGCCTCATAACAGTCTAACTAACCCTAGGAATTTCCTAGGATTTGCACATTGACACCAAATTCATCAAGTGTTGGTTAGCATCATCACCAGGTGTACCTCTGAACATGCTTTTCAAGTTCAGTAGTTGCATCATCGTGCTAGTGATCGTAAATTTCACACCTGGGGAAATGCAGGTAGCACTCTTGCTTCTGTGACTCTAGCTCCATCTAAATATAAGTTATCTTCTTCTAACACCATATAAGTTGGTTGTTGTGCTCGACCCCTTCGAGCTAATGGTTGATGGTGGGGAGGATATATTTCTTCCACTCCTTCATGTTCCCCTACCCCCATAGGTGGGTCATACAAAACATTTCGCTGAGCAACTCCCGCAACTGTCTCAGACTCAAATCCAAGATTCTGCTTCTGAGCCTCGAGTTCTGTTGCATTCACAATCTTGCGAATAGTTTTTCTCAATTTCGGGTCGTAAGAAATCAATGGAGCACCCTTACTTCTAGTATTTGGAATGCACTAGTGAACTTACCTGTCAGAGACACAGACAAAGAGCAGGAGGTAAAATTAGGAAATATAACTACAATTCAAATAAATGCTAGTAATATATTTCTGAATTGAAATTCCCTGGCAGTGGCGCCAATATTTGATTTGTCCAAACTTACACTTCGATTACGAAGTATGAATAGTCGATGTCAGTTTATAGAACTCAACGTGAGTGGAGGTCGATCCCACATAGAATTTACTCACATAAATAGTTTCACTATCGTTTTTACTCAAATGTTGTTGTTGTTGTTTCCAAAAGAAAGTAATTGCGTAATGTAAATTGAGTTTGGTTGTAAGGTTGAGGTAACCAATATTGTTAAAATCTTCAGTTTCACACAATTAAGAGAATGTTAACTCCAAGGTTGAGATTATTAATGAATGAGATTAGGGTTGTGTTTCCCATGACGTTACATCTAGTGTTGATTCATGAATGAGTTTTAGTTAATTCATTCTTTGAAAATTACAGGCGAGTTAGGTGTATCTAACACTTTTCGCTCTTGTTAGATAAATTTCCACTCAAATCCTCTCGGTCTTATAATGTTATTCGATTTGACCCTCCCATAGTGTAGTGTAAAAGTTCTCTTCTCTCGAACTTGAACTTTCATGCCAATTCAACAAGTTAACCTAACTTTTTACTAACTATCGATTTTTTCTCAAACAATTGATAGATACAGGCAAGTTCTATAGCGTGCACTCATTAGAAAGAATGAATAACGAAAGTTAAGTTAAATTCTACAAATATGAATCACATTCTTCTCAATTTACGAATCTAAACTCAGATGTTAGTCATAGTTCCCACAACCCTAGTTGTGGTGTTTAGTCACTCATGCTTTCAACTGATTAAGCAAAGATACATAATGAATGCATTAAGAGAAATCACTTACGAAGATTTACAAATTCAACGAATACTTGATATTTAGAAAACCAAAAGCAAACTTCAAATCTCGATTCAATGTTAATCGATGAAAACAAAAGTAAAGAATAATAGGAAAGTAGTCGCTCGTTCCAGATATGATGAGATAAGTCAAAAATTAAACCTAAATAATTTAAATAGTCTGTCTAAAAGAAATTCTACTCGAAGTAGGACAGAATTGTCGCGGCTTTACACGGACATAAAGATGACCCATCAAGGGCTTCATGGTTCATGAAGCCCTCTGTGGTCCTTACTTGTTAATATCAAAAAGTGTTTCTTCAAAGCATGTCTACTGGAAAATTTTCACGACTTCCATCACGAATCGTTGTGAGGACCACAGCCCTTTTGGGCTCCCGTGGTCCTTACTTGGCCATGCCAAACTTAACTTTTCTTTGCCTATCTCCTAGAGCTTCTTCATGACCTCCATCACGATCCGTCATGAGGAGCACAAACCGTCTATGGCCCTGTGGTCTTCACTTGGACTTTGGTTATCAACATCAAGATTTCAAGCTCACTGCTTCATTGCCATGGGCGTTATGATGGCCCGTCATGATGACCAGCGCCCGTACTGGGCTCCGTGGTGTTTCCTTCATTCCAATCATTTTATGCTTCTTTTTTAACTTTTCCACGCAAGTGAGAACCTGTTTAGACATTCAGCAAACACATCAAATCTTACATAAATACACTTGATTCTAGAACTAACCCTTATTTTTTAGCATAAAATGTGCCAAGATTTCACGACACATCAATGATGAACCTTCCAGATGAGTCGTAAAAAGTTTACTACAACTTGAATTTAAGAATTATCTTTCCCACCACCTACAGTTTCTATTTATGGCTCATATGAGCACCTACAGTCCGTAGATTGGACCTGTAGACAAAGACTCCAGCTAAAAATCTACATTTTCTAAATCTGAGGTGTTACCAAAAAGAATTCAAAAGTTTTTTGTATCAGTTTTTATAGAATAAAATAATGAAAAATAAAATTGAGTTTTTCGATAATTGCTAATCTTTTGGAAAAAAAATTGGTTGTCTATACGGGACAAAATACGCACACGTTATTCTTACTCGATGAGATACGTAGGCAACGTCTTTGGGTTCGACGATATTTACTCAAAAATTAAATAAAAGATTAATTTTCATATTTAAATATTATAAAAAAGTTTAGTTTTGATCCTTATTCAAAAAATATTTTTAAGTCTACATATCAAAAAGATAAAGACTTTATCCTTATTAAAGGTAATTTGAATCTTTTCCACTTTCTCATTCGAATGAATAAAACGTCACAACAAATTTTCCTTGTTTATTTTTAGTGTTCATTTTGGTAGAACGTTCAAAGATCAAAAATAGAATTCTCTTGATTTTCTTTTAGTAATTAAAGAAAATAAAAGATTTTATCTCAAAGTTATAAGAAAAAAAGAAACTTTCTTTGTTGGCTTTAGTAAAAAAATTGAATTATGCAAAGTGTATTCATCTTCTCAAGTGTTTTACGTACGCAACCCAAACGAGTTTGATCAATGCATTTTGAAATCCAATGTTTTTTCTTTTGATAAAGAAATGGATACAAATGAGCAAGTGATGATTAAAAATTAGGTTCTTTAAGTTCTCTCCATAAAAAAAAAACACATTGGTATGCTCGGCGAACAACATGTGGTTATAACAGAAGAATGTCTAACCCTAACAAAATTTATTGTCCACGTACAAATTTAAATTTTAAAAGTGATTGGTTGGTTTGTGGCTAACAAGCATCTCATTCATACAATATATATTTGCAGGGCAAAGGAAAAATGACTCGTAAAGATGGATAAGAGTCTGATAATGAAGAAATTCAACACGAGGTTGCTCAACGTGAACTAGAATTAGAGGAGGAAGTAAAGATGATGAGACAATGAATGACTGAAATATATCAAGCCTGGATGAAGGGACAAGCTCCACTATTTTCAATCAATGGATTTCTGAATGTATCCAATATCGTTGAAACGTCCACATTGCACCCTCTAAATGCACCCTTAATAAGTAATCCACTTTTCATTCCCACTAGGTAGAGTAATCTAGTTCCTCAACAAGCGTTGTTAAAGAAATCTATCAATCATTCTCAATAAAGCTTTCTCCATGATTGTTCTCCTATACATATTGAGAAAACTACTACGAACGAGGAATACAAAGAAATTAAAAGTTTGGAGCAGTGTGTTTGAGAAATACAAGGATTTGGAGGTCTCTAAAGTGTCTCATCCAATGATTTGTGCATATTTCCCCACATTTATTTACTCATCGGTTTTAAAACTCCAAAATTTGAGAAATATGATGGTAATTGGGATCCTATAGCTCATTTAAAGACGTAATGCTATCATCAAAGATGATATGGGAGTAAAGAAAAATCATTCATGGCTTATTTTGGGAAAAACATGGTGGGAATTGCCTTAAAATGGTTCATAGATTAATATATTTCTAATTTACATACATGAGATTATTTGGTTCGATGTTTTGTTCATCATTTCCAATATATCATTCACATAGTGTCAGATCTTACTTCACTTACCAATATGAGTAAAATAACCATTGAAATTTTTTGTGACTATGTTATTAGGTGGAGAGAGCAAGCTATTAGGATTAAGCAACAAATGAAGGAACCTGAAATGATTGATGTTTTTCTCTAGGGGCAAGAAGCCGACTACTTTCATTATTTACTCTTTGTTGTTGGAAAAACATATTTTGATGTTATTAAGTTTGGTGAGATGGTGAAAAATGGAATTGAGTAAGAAAATATTATAAGTCAAGATGATTTGAGAGCCACAACACAAGTTATTAAAAATAGATCGGGATGCCTCAGGACAATAAAATGAAAGAAGATGCAACAATTGTTGAGTCAGACACACAAAAAGTTCCAAAATATGAACTTTATCAATATGCACCATCTCAATCCCATCACTATCATCCAAGGAAAGACATACAATACTCTATCATCCCACTTTGATATATAGTCGATAGTGCACAACGATAAGCACATTCACTAAACTTTCCTCAATGGCCAGCGCCAACACATCAACATGTTCGTCCTCCTTCTCAAAATTTTTGAGCATCTTATAATCTTCACCAAAGACAAGAATTTGGAGGGGATCACAGGCCTAGGAACAATTTCCTACCGACTGTAGAGTCTTACATAAGTTTATTTGAGAAATTTGAACACTTGAATATGATAGAGCCAATTCTTCAAAAGTATGCATATCTACATGCAGAAGATTTCAATCCTGCAACATGATGTGCATACAATTTTGATGCTCGAAGACACAAAACTAAAAACTGCCGAACATTGAAAAACGAGGTGTAAAAGATGATCTAAATAAAGATGATTGTGGTCCATAATGATGACCTCCACCACAAATGTTACTCTGAATCGTCTGTCGGCACCTAGTGACGTCCACTTTATAAAGATGATATGTGATAACAAAAAGTATTACAATTCACTCAATTCTCAAGAAAATACAATTGAAATTGGTTGAACTTTCATAAAGGATAATGTGCAAATTAGTGGCTAAGATGTCAAGCTTAGTAATTTGAAATACACTTTTCTTTAATCAGAAAAAGTGTGCATGGGTAGTTTATTTTTTCGTCATTTATGCTATGGAATTAAGATTTTTATTTTGCTTTTCATTAGTAAGTCAAACCCTTCTAGCATTTCTCTTATTTTGTTCGAGTCTTGTTGTAGTTTTTCTTATTACAGGATTATAACCTAAAATTTGGTTTGTTGTCTTGTCGTCAAGCCTCTTTGTATTTTACTTAATATAATATTTGTTCTAGATCATTTTGAGCAGTTTTAGTTAGCTTTCTTTGTATATATCTCTTTTTATTTAAGTTTGATGATATGACATACATGCAAAAAATTTGGTCAAATCTTAATACCTTATCTAGTCATTAAATTAATACACCTAATAAGATGAAAACTTCAAATATATATTTGAAAAAATAAATAGAGGATGGAGATATTTTGACACGTCATTTGACATCGAGACAGGATAATAGGCAAGTTCCATCCATATTGACATATTTCATTTGTTGTAAATAAGATATTTCTCAAATGGAGATTTTTTAATTGACAAACATGGAACAAAAATGATATACATGTCCATTTGTATGATTTTCAATTCTCACCTTAAAGGGTATGCTTGTATTTAATATATTTAATAGTCTATATGACAAAGACATTTCATTCTGCTATCAAAAGACTTCGTAATTCTTTGCTACTCATTTTTAGCTTTAATTACATTTTCTTTCATACCCTCTTTTAGATTCATAATACAGTCGGAAAAAAAATAGAAAGGAGTCTAGAAAAAGTAGTTGAAAAAACAGAAAGAAAAAAAAGAGTTCAAGTTAAGAAATCAACAAAAACCAAGCTTTATGATTACATTCTACCTAATTCTTAGTTAAAAAAAATCCATATGAAGCCTTATTTTGAGGTTCGGTCTAACTAAGAACAAATCAAGAAAGTGCTCGTCACAAAAACTGGGCCAAAAACATTTTTTTATTTTTTTATGAAAAAAGAGTCGATTCCAAAAGTTGTAAGTCTTAACCCTGTTACAAGTATTATCTCGGAGCTTTAATGATGTACCATTCTTTCTAACCCAGTCCAAAAGCCATGTTACAATCCAAAGAAAGACTTTTTTTTTTTAATCATTTTTAGGAATGACAGGTCAAACAAGCTTTCAGTGTTAATTATCATACAATGAAAATATTATATGAATTGCGTATGGGGTGAAAAAATGAGAGTCTTATCGATTAAAATATACAAGAGAAATATAAGGCACCATTTGAGTGAAGAGAAAGTGAAAAATGAGGAAGACTTGTTGGTGAAAACCTTTTGAGGCATCACATGGAAAATGTGAGTAATAAATCAAGTACAAAATTTGATTATAGAAGTATGACTTCAAAAGCTGAAAGTTTGACAAAGATAAAGTTTAGATTGTTTGGACAAATTTGCCCATTTTATTCAAAATGCATGTCATGATCATTAAATTGAACTCCATATTCCAATGAGTCCTTTCTTTCCTTTATTTTCCTTCATGGACACGTATTGTTTCATTTCATTTAACATCATTTTATTCCTTTTTGCAATTTTCTTTGAATTATCTTTACTAAAACAAGCAAGAAATGTCATTAATATTTGCTACCAGTTTTCTATTTTACGAAGTTAAAGTCTGGCCTACACATCTAAGGTGATATGATTCAAGATGGAATGATATTCTAAAATAATTGGTTGCATTTGACAGGTTCTATATTTTGAGATTGAAAAATGCATCAAATATAAGGTTTTGATGATTGCAAATCAATTAGAGAGGTCTTCAATGATAAAGGATATCAGAATAGGCTGACTAGACAACAAATACAGTTTATTAAAGTTGAAACTATGTTCGAACATGGCAACAATAAGAGATATCATCCTCAAAGAAATGACCACAAATTGATCCCCGTTTTTAAAACCCACCATTTTTCTTCTTTCTTTTTATAAACAGGGAAATGTTGTTGTTATAAAGGTTATCTTGAATACTCGAGTTTGTAAACATGATTGCAATAAAAATAATTTTTTTTCCATGCATGCATAATTATTTTTCTTTTCTCCTAGGAAAAACACTTTCTAGTGCGAGACGTTTATTTTTCCCTTTCTTCTAGGATAAATACTTCCTAATCTGAGACATTTATTTTTTATTTTCTCCTAGGATAAAAATATCCTAGTCTGACATTATTTTTCATTTTTATCCTAGGATGAACATTTCCTAGTCCGAGACGTTCATTTTTCATTTTCCCCTAGATAAACAGTTCGTAGTTTGAGATTTTTATTTTTATTTTCACTTTTGATAAACACTTCCTAGTCTGAGACCGTTATTTTTTAATTTTTTTTCCTAGGATAAACACTTTCTTGTCTGAGATATTTTTAAAAAAAAAAATCTCCTAGGATAAACACTTCCTTTTCTAAGATATTTATTTTTTATTTTCTCCAAGGATAAATACTTCTTAGTCTGAGACATATATTTTTTATTTTCTCCTAGGATAATCACTTTCCAGTCTCACATGTTTATTTTTCTTTTATCATATGATAGATACTTCCTAGTCGAACACATTGATTTTTTTCCTAGGATAACCATTTCTTAGTCTGAGACATTTATTTTTCATCTTCTACTAGGATAAATACTTTCTTATTTGAAATAATTATTTTATGTATTCTCCTAGGATATACACTTCCTAGTTTGAGAAATTTATATTTTTGAAATTTACCATTGCTAGTAATGCACAAAGTATTTTCTAGTTCAATCTAGAAAACAAAAAAGTTGTGGTGATTCTATATGATGATTCTACTTAGCAAGATCTTCCTTGACAATGAGACTTAGTGTAGAAAAAATCTCCTAGGCAATGAGACTTAGTATAGCAGGACCCTCCTGGGCAATGTGATTTGGTATAGCAAGACCCTTCCAGATAATGGGACTTAGTGTAGAAGGGCACTCCTAGACAATGAGACTTAGTATAGCTCCTTGACATTGAGAGTTAGTATAGCAGGACCCTCTTTGACAATGGGACTTAGTGTAGCAGGACCTTCCTGGACAATGTGACTTCGTATAGAGGGACCCTCCTTGACAATGTCACTTAATGTGGCGGAACCCTCCTAGACAATGAGACTCAAGGTAGTAGGACCCTCCATGACAAAAAGATTTAGTATAGCAGGACCTTTTTGGACAATGGCAGTTAGTATAGCAGGACCCTCCTGGACAATGGGACTTTGTGTAGTAGCACCCTCCAAGTTAATATAATAGGACCCTCTTGTACAATGAGACTTAGTATAGTAGGATCCATCTGGACAATGGGGATTAATATAGTCGGACTCTCTTAGAAAATGAGAATTAGTATAGCAGGACCCTCATAGACAATGAAACTTAGTGTGTAAGCACAATGTTGGACAATGGGACTTCTTATAGTAGGACCCTCTTGGATAATGAGACCCTGAGACGACTTACATATGGCATGTAATACCCTGAAAGACACTACACATGCCACTTAACATACATAATGCATAAGGAATGACGACAATAAAAAGAGTATAGGGAAAACCATCTCACATTATAAAGGAATGCTTTTAACAGAAAAGCAGAATCATAGCTATGTCTTGACAAGCCACTATAAAAAAAGTAAGAGTGGTTGGAATGTAACAAATACATCACTTATAGGGTCTTTAAGAAAATAAAGAAAGCAATAAAATGGTTTTAATAGTATTTACCTCGGAGTATGGAGGCTAATCAATCCAAATCAACCAAGGAATAGTCTGAGTTACCAAAAAGTAGAAGGAAATACGTCAGACCCAATATTATAAAACAATATAAACAAAAGTATGCATTAGTAAATGGAATGTTCTAAGTATGGGAAAATTCATAAAATGATATAAACATGATCTTATGAGGAATTTAAACATGATATTCATGAACAAGCTAAAACATAGTAAAAACCTTTGAATTTTCCAAAGTAATCTTCGTAACTTCCATTCATATGCTAATTGTGGATCCACTAGCTAGGTCATTTAAGACAATACTAAAGGAGAACGTAATTTGGAACAAATAAATTTCTTCTAGAGATACGACCTTCGCTAACGGGAGAGCCTCCATCTCAAAGTCCTATGGGTCTTAAGTAAATAAGACTCATGAAGACTGCATAAACCCTAATCAAATTAGGTGAAATTGAATTTGACACTTGAGATTCCTTTGGGACCCAATGGATGAATTGAAATCCATTGATGAGTTGTCAAATACTTTTATAATCAATGCCTAGCAAACAAGAGAGAAAGGGAGACTTGAATCTTGGAATCCTAACTTTCTTCTTTGAGCTTGAGAGAGAATTATAATGGATGAACTTGTATGGAAATTGGGGATTTGAGCGAATTAGAGTGTTTTAGGAGTTTAAATATAGTTATAGGTCTTAGAATTAGGGTGAAAAAAATATAGTATATATATTAAATGCAAAGGAAAAGACTTAAGTACCCTTAAGAATAACTATTAGAGAAAACTATGGCTGGGGTCTACGGTCCATATGGGAAGACTACGGTCCTTCCTTTCAAACTGTAGATTAACAACTAGAGCTTGAAAATCTAATCAAATCCTACGAGTCCCCTTATGATTCTTTGTCTGGTCTACAAACCGTATCCCTAACCCTTAGTCCTCATGTTACCCAAAAATCCCGAAAGTCTAAAAATCATTTCATGATTAAATTCTATTCTAACATCTCGCTATTTGAAAGAACTAGAAAGAGTTAGAATTGGAAAGAGTCATTTTAGGAAAGAATGAAAAATCTAGAAAATTTGTTAAGTTATGTTTGAATTTTTGGTCAACACAAACAACCATAAATCTTAGCTAAAGATGAGTTAGGTGTGCTTCTAGATACCGTAGGAAATATCTTGGAATTAAATTTCCAATGCCACCAAGTTTGCGTGATTCCGAGTTCGTATCAGTGAGATATGTCCATTTGAAGTTGGGATGTTCAAATAAGGAAAGCCTAATCCGGATTTTTGGAGGGGTAGTTTGGTCTTTTCCTTACCCAATTATTTTTTTCGTTTTTAGTAAGTTATGTGTGGTCTAAACTGAGTTAGTTCAGTCTACGCAATTAAGAAATATGCTAGGGCTTTGAGTGAAGAGAAAAGAGGAGAAAGGAGAAGAGAAGTTCAAGATTTGTCACCTTCTTGCGAGTTTGTTTGTGAATTTCGCGAAGGATTCAATCCTATGAGGTATGTGAGACTTTCATAGCGTCGGGTTAGTTCAGCCACGTGCCAATCATATTTGTTTTAGCGAAATTCCTTTCTAGAATGTTGAAAGTATGATGTTCTTGAATTATGTTCTTGAAGTTTGCTTTAATTCTTGAGATTTGATGGGATTGTAGAGTTCTTGATGGAATAGTGTCGTTTTAAGTGTCATTTTGAGTTAGATTCTTGTGTATACATACTGGGTATTTGAATCTAAAGAGGGATTGGGAAAAATAATTGGATTTAGGCAAATTGGGGTGAGGAAACGAAGAAGGGAAAAGTTGAGCAGGTTTTGGCACACAAGTCCATGTCGCGTATTTGCTCCCCCAGTGCACAAAAATTACCTCCGCTTCACGCAGAAGATGCGGACTCCTCTGTTTCAAAAATAAATTTCATAATCAAATATTTAAATGCATCTCCGCATTGCGGACTTGTTTCCAGACAGTATTTTGTTGATCGTTTCTCATGTTTAACTATCTAAAAACTGTCCTAAACATCACGAGATCCTTCCTATCACAAATCACTATCCTTGAATCCATAAATTTAAACTCAAAGAAAGTTAAGAGTCAAGTCAAGAGAAGTTTATAGAATTTTTTAAAAGTGTTTTACAAATGTTTTAACTTTGTTTTAAGACTTAAGTTTTGAGTTGAGTAAAGAGTAAGAGTAGAGTTCATTTATTCAAATATTATATGGGAACTAAGTATTCCAAGAGTTAAAATGTTTCCACATTTGAGAAAGAAAGGAAAGACCGATTTCCAAGAGAACTTTTAAGATAAGTTTTGGGTAATTATCGCAAACCAAAGAAAGAGTTTTGTTTTAAAAACATATGAGCTGAGTATATTTTGGGAGTAATATTGAGCACTGATATGGGGACGCGAGTTCAGAATAACTCAAGTCTGCATAAACTATGTAGCCATCATGGGTAGAAAGGATCATACTTTTAAATGATTCCTTAGTGCTTTTTAGGATATACTAGTGGATTCACTCAGTTAAGACATTTTATATAACGGCAAAGTATAGGACAGTTTTGTCAGCGTGCGCAAGACGTTGTATCATCACTTAGTCTTATAGTGGTGGTAGTCTGTTAGAGAAACTCCCACAGTATTATATTACTTTATATGTAAACTAAGTTTTTATTGCATTTCTTTAAAAAATTGAGTTGCTACCTTCAGTTTTAAATGCTTTGTATAAACTGCAATATTATTGTTCTTTTACCTTGCATTTGAGTTTAGTTATTCATGCGTTGAGAGTAAATCCAAGGTTAATGTTCTTTTAAGATTCCCTTCAAGCTTATGTCTTGTTTAGTATTACCCTCACATACTCGTACATTCAATGTACTGATGCTATTTGGCCTGCATCATTTTATGAGGCAAACACGGGTAACTAGGATCAGTATCTAGCGCCTCGTTGATCCAGTAGAGTACTCAGAGTCAGTTGGTGAGCCTTCTTGCTTTCCAGAGGGATCCTTTTTCACTACTTTAGTAGTTTAGTTATTAGAATGAATGGGATCTTGCCCCGATATCCCTCTTTGTTTTAGAGGCTTCATAGACAGTTAGTAGTTCAGTTGTCTTTACATTGTTATTTTTTATGTTAAGACTTGAATTGCCATCTATGGCTGGTTAGATATTTTATCCTAAAACATTCTGAGTTAAATTTGAGACAGTTTTTTATAAGTGCATTTGATCATTGTAATAATGCTTAGAGTCTTCCGCTGAGAGTCTAGCCAGGCCAAGGGTTCGCTTGGGGCCATAAATAGTTCTCGAGTGCTAGTCCTGACAGGGTCTAGGCTCACGGCGTGACCAACTTGGTATCATAACCTAGATTTGAAGAGTCCTAGGGAGTCTATGAAGCCGTGTATGTAGAGTCCTAGTTATCAGTGTGAAGCGCGCCACATCTATAATTAGGAGGGTGCAACACTTAGGAAATTATCTCACTTCTTTCATACTCATTTTGTGCGATCGAGTTCATCTCAATAAAGTCTTTTTCTAATTTATGCTTGCGCATGTTTTTCAGTTAATCATGCCTCTACGAAGAGCTATCTGAGGTTTTCCTGCTAGGAGGAACATTGAGGAGCAAGGGGTACCTAATGCACTTGAACTGGAACCGCAAGGAGAAGTCATGAATGTTGAGTTTAGTGAAGCGATTCGAATGCTAAGCCAAGCTGTGACTAACTAGGTTGGGCAATAAAGAGGAGCTAGATAGGAAGTGGCTAATACTTCAAGGATCCGAGAGTTCTTGAGGATAAGTCCTCCATGTTTCACTGGTTCAAGCACTACTGAGGATCCAGAGAACTTTATTGAGGAACTGCAAAAGGTATTTGAAGCTATGCTGAGCAAGTAGAACTAGCAGCATATCAACTGAAGAATGTTGCTTGGACTTGGTTTGACCAGTGGAAGAAGGGTAGAGTTGGGGAGCACCACATGTGAGTTGGGCTTGTTTTGAGGAGGCCTTCTTGGGGCGTTTCTTTCCCCAAGAACTGAGAGAGAGCAACGTACGAGAGTTTCTCACTCTTAAGCAAGATTCACTAAGAAATAATAGCAAGGTTGATGGTCTATGTGCATGAGGTTGAGGAAGAGAAGCTGAGGGATAGAGAGGAGTTTAGAAACAAGAAAGCG
This sequence comes from Solanum microdontum, assembly GCA_036250385.1. Classification (NCBI taxonomy): domain Eukaryota; kingdom Viridiplantae; phylum Streptophyta; class Magnoliopsida; order Solanales; family Solanaceae; genus Solanum; species Solanum microdontum. Next base: position 29,034 of record JAJONQ010000384.1, read on the forward strand.
AAGACATGGAATGAGTCTGGGTAGAAAAGAAATAACATGAATTGGTCTTCTTTGCAACAACAGCAAAAGGGACCGGCTCCATCATATGAGAGTGCACCTGCACCCAAATACAAATGTTAGTACAATAGTCAGAATTCACAGCACTTCATAGCTAGACCTACACAGTCTCAGGGTAGTGTGGCACAAAGATGTAAGTGGGCTCCTGCATGTGCTAAGTGTGGTAGGACTTACCCAGGTAAGTGTCGTGATAGATCCACAGGTTGTTTCAAGTGTGGATAAGAGGGTTACTTCATGAAATGTTGCCCTAAGAACCAGCCAAGTAATGGGAATCAGGGCAATAGAGCCCAATCTTCATCAATTGCTCCACCAAACAGGGCTGCACCTAGAGGATCTACTTCCGGTACTAGCGGAGGAACACCGCCTTTATGCGATCACTAGTGGTCAAGAACAAGAGAATTCTCTAGATGTTGTCACTGGTTTGATCAAAGTCTTTACTCTTAATGTTTATGCTTTGCTAGACCCAGGAGCAATTTTATCATTTTTGACTACTTATGTTGCAAATAATTTTGATGTTCTTTCTGAGAAACTTTGTGAACCCTTTTTGTTTCTACACCAGTTGGGGAGTCTATTCTAGCTGAGCGAGTATATCGTGATTGTGTCATTTCCATCAATCACAAGAACACTATTGCTGGTTTAGTTGAGTTAGACATTGTAGATTTTGATGTCAATATAGGTATGGACTGGCTTCATGCCTGTTATGCCTCGATTGATTGTAGAAGTCGAGTTGTTAGGTTCCAAATTTCTAATGAGCCAGTTATAGAGTGGAATAGCAGTTCAACAGTTTCTAAGGGTCATTTCATTTCGTGCCTTAAGGCAAGAAAGTTGGTTTCCAAGGGGTGTGTCTATCACTTTGTCCAAGTTAATGACTCTAGTATTGAGATACCTCATGTTCAGTCAGTTTCAGTAGTAAAAGAGTTTCCAGAAATCTTTCCTGATGAACTTCCCGGAATCCCTCCTAAGAGAGAAATAGACTTCGGTATAGACATTCTTCCAAATACTCGTCCTATATCTATTCCGCCATACAAAATGGCACTAACAAAGTTAAAAGAGTTGAAGGAGTAGTTGAAAGATCTCCTAGATAAGGGTTTTATTCGACCAAGTGTCTCACCTTGGGGCACTCTGGTCGTGTTTGTGAGGAAGAAGGATGGTTCCCTTAGGATCTATATAGAATACCGCTAGTTGAATAAGGTTACCATCAAGAATAAGTACCCTCTTCTAAGAATTGATGATCTCTTCGATCAGCTTCAGGGTGCCACTTTTTTCTCTAAGATAGACTTCAGATCAAGCTACCATCAGTTGAGGGTAAGGGAATGTGATATTCCAAAATTGCATTGAGGAATCGTTATGGTCATTATGAGTTCCTAATTATGTCCTTTGGTTTGACCAATGCGCCTGCAACGTTCATGGACATTATGAATATAATATTCAAGCCTTATTTAGATATGTTTGTTATCGTATTCATTGATTACATACTAATCTATTCGAGGAATGAAGAAGCTCATGCTAATCATCTCAGAATAATTCTCCAAACTCTAAAGGATAGAGAGTTGTATGCCAAGTTCTCTAAGTGTGAGTTCTGGCTTGAGTGTGTGGCATTCTTAGGCCACATTGTGTCTAGAGAGGGAATTAAAGTTGATACCCAGAAAATAGAGGCAGTGCAGAATTGGCCCAGACTCAGATCTCCAACTGATATTAGGAGTTTCTGCGTTTGGCTGGCTATTATAGAAGGTACGTAGTGGGGTTCTCGTCTATTTCATCCCCTTTGACCAAGTTAACTTAGAAAACAGTGAAGTTTCAATAGTCTGAATCTTGTGAGAAAAGCTTTCAGGAATTGAAAAAGAGGTTGACTACTACCTCAGTATTGATGTTACCAAAAGGTATGCAAGACTTTGTTGTATATTGTGATGCGTCTAGAGTTAGTTTGGGTTGTGTGTTAATGCAGAATTGCAAAGTTATAGCTTATTCCTCCAGACAGTTGAAAGTTCATAAGAGGAATTACCCAACCCATGATCTAGAATTGGCTGTCGTAGTATTTACTTTTAAAATATAGCGCCATTATCTTTATGGTGTTCATGTGCATGTGTTCACCGATCACAAGAGTCTTCAGTATGTGTCTAGTCAGAAAGAGCTCAATCTCAGACAAATGAGATGGTTGGAGTTACTCAAAGATTATGACATGAGTATTCTTCATCACCCAAGTAAGGCTAATGTTGTTGCGGATGCCTTGAGCAGGATATCCATGGGCAATACAACCCATTTTGATGAAGACAAGAGAGAGTTAGCAAAACATGTGCAAAGACTTGCATGCTTAGGAGTTCGACTATTGGATTCCACAGAAGGAGGAGTAGTGGTGATGTATGGGGTTGAATCATCATTAGTGTCAGAAGTAAAGGAGAAGTAATACCAAGATCCTATTTTGATTGAATTGAAGACAAATGTTCATAAACAAACAGTAATGGCTTTTGAACAAGGGGGAGATGGTGTATTGAGGTAGGTTGTGTGAACCAAAGGTGGATGATCTCCAAGATAGGGTCATGGAGGAAGCTCATAGCTCCAAATATTTCATTCATCCGGGTTACACAAAAATGTATCATGACTTGAGAGAGGTTTATTGGTGGAGTAGTATGAAGAAGGGCATTGCAGAGTTTGTTGCGAAGTGTCCGAATTGCCAACAAGTTAAAGTAGAGAACTAAAGGCCTGGTGGTTTGGCTCAAAATGTAGAACTTCTGGAATGGAAGTGGGAGATGATAAATATGGACTTCATCACACGTTTACCAAGGTTTCGCCGACAACATAATTCCATTTTGGTGATTGTTGATAGAATGACAAAATAAACCCACTTTTTGTCGGTAAAGACACCCATTCAGTAGAAGATTATGCTAAAGCGTATCAAAGAGGTAGTTAGACTTAATGGGGTGTCAGTTTTGATTATTTCAGACAGAGGTGCGCCATTTACTGCACAATTTTGGAAGTAATTCCAAAAAGACTTGGGTTCAAAGGTGAACTTAAGTACTGCGTTTCATCCTCAGACAGATGGCCAAGTAGAGCGCACTATTTAGACTTTAGAAGATATGTTGAGGGCATATGTGATTGATTTCAAGGGTAATTGGGATGATGACCTACCTCTCATTGTGTTCGCTTACAACAATAGTTACAACTCTAGCATCCAAATGGCTCCTTATGAATCTCTTTATGGGAGAAGATGCAGTTCTCCTATTAGATAGTTTGAAATTGACAAAGCTGGGTTGATAGGACCAGACTTGGTTCGTCAAACTATGGAGAAATTGAAAGTGATTCAAGCAAGGTTGAAAACAGCGCAGAGTTGTCAGAAATCCTACACTGATGTTAGGAGAAGGGAGTTAGAGTTCGAAGTAGATGACTGAGTTTACTTGAAAGTTTCACCATGAAGGGTGTTATGAGGTTTGGTAAGAAGGGGAAACTTATCCCCCGGTTTATTGGCCCTTACAGAATTTCTGGTATTTCATATTTCAATGTTGAAGAATTGCATGGGAGATCCGTCATTTATCATACCAATGGAAGATATTGGTATCAAGGATAGCTTATCCTATGAGGAGATTCCAGTTTAGATTCTAGATCGCCAAGTTTGCAAGTTGAGAACCAAAGAAGTAGCATCAGTCTAAGTTCTTTGGAGAAACCAGTTTTTTGAGGAAGCTACTTGGGAAGCTGAGGAGGATATGAAAAAGATATATCCACATCTCTTTTAGCCCGGAGAAATTCCAGACCAAGGTACTAATTCTCTTCTTAGTACTCTTTAATGTATATACTTGATGTGTTAGATTTGGTTGTTGGGTGTTTGAGCTGAATGTTAGATATTACACCCTGAGCCTAGTAAGAGTAATCTAATTCGAGGACGAATGTTCCCAAGAGGGAGATATTGTAACATCTCGCTATTTGAAAGGACTAGAAAGAGTTAGAATTGGAAAGAGTCATTTTAGGAAAGAATGAAAAATCTGGAAACTTTGTTAAGTTAAGTTTGAATCTTCTTCCAACTTCAAACGACCATAACACCCAGATCATGATTAGTTAGGTGTGCTTCCATATACCGTAGGAAAGATCTTGGAATTATATTTCTAACGTCTCCGAGATTACGTGATTCTGAGGTTGTATGAGTAAGATATGCCCATTTGAAGTTAGGTTGTTCAAATAAGGAAAGTCTAATCCGGATTTTTTGAGGGGTAGTTTGGTCTTTTCCTTACCCAATTATTTTATTTCGTTTTTCGTAAGTTATGTGGGGTCTAAACTGAGTTAGTTCAATTTACACATTTAAGAAATATGCTAGGGTTTTAAGAGAAGATAAAAGAGGAGAAATGAGAAGAGAAATTCAAGATTCATCAAGTTCTTGCAAGTTTGGTTGTGGATTTCGCCAAGGATTCAATCCTATGAGATATATGAGACTTCCATAGCATTGGATTCGTTCACCCATGTGCCAATAATGTTTGTTTTAACGAAATTCATTTGTAGAAAGTTGAAAGTATGTTCTTGAAATTTGCTTTAGTTCTTGAATTTTGATGGGATTGTGGAGTTCTTGATGGAATTGTGTCGATTTAAGAGTTGTTTTGATTTAGATTCTTGTGTATATATACTGGGTATTTGAATCTAAAGAGGGATTGAGAAAAAGAATTGAATTTAGGCGATTTGGGGTGAGAAAACGAAGAAGGGAAAAGTGGAGCAGGTTTTGGCACGTATGTCCGCGTCGAGGACTTGCTCCCCCAGTGCACAAAAATTACCTACACATCGCGCAGAAAACGCGAACTCCATTGTTTCAAAAATAAATTTTGCGATCAAATATTTAAATGCATCTCCGCATCGCGGAGTTGCTTCCAGACAGTCATTTCTTGATCGTTTCTCATGTTTAACTATCTAAAAACACTCCTAAACATCAGGAGATCCTTCGTATGACAAATCACAATCCTTGAATCCATAAATTCAAATTCAAGGAAAGTTAAGAGTCAAGTCGAGAGAAAGTTCATAAAGTGTTTCAAAAGTCTTTCACAAACATTTTAACTTTGTTTTAGGACTTAAGTTTTGAGTTGAGTAAAGAGTAAGAGTACAGTTCATTTCTTCAAATATTTTATGGGAACTAAGTATTCCAAGAGTTAAAATGTTTCTACATTTGAGAAAGAAAGGAAAGACCGATTTCCAAGAGAACTTTTAAGATAAGTTTTGGGTAATTATCGCAAACCAAAGAAAGAGTTTTGTTTTAAAAACATATGAGCTGAGTATATTTTGGGAGTAGTATTGAGCACCGATATGGGGACGCGAGTTCATAATAACTCAAGTCTCCATAAACCATGTAGCCATCATGGGTAGAAAGGATCATACTTTTTAGATGATTCCTTAGTTCTTTTTAGCATAGACTAGTGGATCCACTCATTTAAGGCGTTCTATATGACTGCAATGTATAGGACAGTTCTGGCAGCGTGGGTAAGACATTGTATCATCACTTAGGCTCATAGTGGTGATTATCGGTTAAAGAAAATCCCATAGTATTATTATACTTTATATGTAAACTGAGTTTTTATTGCATTTCTTTAACAAATTTAGTTGCTACCTCCAGTTTTAAATGCTTTGTATAAACTGTACTATTGTTGTTGTTTTTACCTAGCATTTGAGTTAAGTTATTCATGAGTTGAGTAAAGCCAAGGTAAGTGTTCTTTTCAAATTCCTTTCAAGCTTATGTCTTGTTTAATATTCACCTCGCATACTTCTACATTTAATGTACAGATTCCATTTGGCATGCATCATTTTATGATGCAGACACAGGTAACCAGGATAAGCATCCAATGACTCGTTGATCATGTTGAGCACTCAGAGTCACTTGGTGAGCCTCCTTGCTTTCCGGAGGGCTTTTTTTTCATTGCTTTAGTACTTTAGTTGTTAGGATGATTGGGGGACTTGTCCCGACATCCCTCCTTGTTTTAGAGGCTTCATAGACAGTTAGTAGTTCAGTTGTCTTTACATTGTTATTTTTTATGTTAAGACTTGAGTTGCCATCTATGGCTGGTTGAATGTTTTATCCTTAAACATTCTAAGTTAAATTTGAGACCGTTGTCTTATAAATGCATTTGATCATTGTAATAATGGTTAAAGTCTTCCTCTGAAAGTCTAGCCAGGCCAATGGTTCGCTTGGAGCAAGAAATTGTTCTCCAGTGCCAGGCCAATGGTTCGCTTGGAGCAAGATATTGTTCTCCAGTGCCAGGCCAATGGTTCGCTTGGAGCAAGAAATGGTTCTCCAGTGCCAGTCCCACCCAGAGTGTAGGCTCAAGGAGTGAGATGTATGACTCGTAGAGAATATCACGAATCATAGGTCCTACCCCATAGTTCAGAAATCTATCCAATTCAGTAAGTGTAGAACCTTTCTACGGATGCATCTATGACTTTTCATCCATTCTACGAACCGTCTTATCAATACGTAGGTTATATATCAGATACTTGTCAATTTCAAAATATCACGCCCAATGTCTATGAGACCCTCGCGAAGATCTGTAGAAATACATACGACCAGAACGTCAATCCGTAGCATGAAAGTTTCTAATATTTTTCAGAACTTTCCAATCGAAACTCCACTCAGCTTTTTGAGGTGTTACAATATCTCTCCCTTAGAAATGTTTGTCCCCGAATAGGACACAAAATAGCATTAATAGAGTAGGAGAGAAACTAACAACCTCATGAATGCAAGTATCATCATAATGCATACAAACAAGGAGAAATCACTTAAAGCTAAATCATTGAATAAAAGTCATGCTTTTCATAGACATGCATGCATATGAATACGTGAAAGTTACTAAGACACATGAATCTGAAAGAATAAATCATGAGGAACTAATACCTTAAGCTAGAATAAGAGAGCAAAGAAATATATGAGGATACTTGGACATCATATCAATTTCGGACTCCCAAGTAGCATGACATCATATTGATTTCGGTCTTCCAAGCAACATCCTGAACTAAATTATTTCTCCAAAGAACATTCATCGAAGTAAACTCTTTATTTCTCAACTTTCGAACTTGAAGGTCTAAAACTCAAGCGAAACCTAAAGACATTCTCTAACATCCAGGCTTTCTAAAGGCACAATGGATGTCTAATCTCCGACACACTTCTTCAATAAAGAAACCTGTAATATTAGATGTACCGATGCTAAATCATTAGGTAACTACAATTCATAAGCAGCTTTCCTGATACGTCTCAACATCTGATTTGGGCCAACATATCGGGGACTAAGCTTTCTTTTCTTTCCAAACCTCATCACACCCTTCAGAGGTGAGATTTTCGAATAAACCCAATTTATCAATATCAAATTCAAGATCTCTTCTTTTAAAATTGGTATCAGATAATTGTTGACTTTCAGTCGTTATTAGCTTTTCATAAATAAGTCCATTTTCCATAGCCTCATGTACCAACTCCGAACTTATCAAAGTGACATCACCAACTTCAAAGAAACAAATAATAGAGCTACAACTCCTAACATAGAGAGATTTAAATGCAGCCATTTTGATACTTTAGTGATAACTATTATTATAGGCAAACTTGATTCAAAGAAAATGGTCATCCCAATTACCCTGGAAATCAATCACGCAAGCTGTCTACATATCTTCTAAGGTCTGGATCTATGCGCGACTTGTCCATCAGTCTGTGGATGAAAAGCCATGTTGATATTCACTTGGGTATCAAGACCTTTTTGAACTAACTTCCAAAACGGAGATGCAGACCGAGTACCAGGATCAGAAATAATGGACAAGGACACTCCATGAAACCTTACCATTTCCCTCAATTTAAATCTTAGCATACTCTTCTGCTGAAACTGAAGTCTTTAGGGGAGAAACTAATGCTATTTCATCATTCGGTTCACAATAATCAATATCGAGTTAAATTGACGACATGTACAAGGTATACCCCTAATGAAGTTAATATTCAAATCTTCCTACCTCCATGTAGGAATACTAAAATCTTGAGCCAAACCATTGAGTTTCTGATACTTAACTTTCACTTGTTTACAATTTGGACATTTAGCCACTAATTCTGCAATATCATCCTTCATCCCATTCTACCAATAGACCTCTCATAATTCGCAATACATCTTGGTGGCTCCTAGGTGAATAGAATACCTAGAATTGTGAGGTTCTTTCATAATCTGATTTCTCAACTCATCAATATTTGGAATAGATAACCCTTTTTCTTAATTAGTGATTTTTCTTCACCCTGATACCTATTTCTTAGTAGGTTATTTATTTCATTGTTTGCACCTTCTCTTAATTTATATTTTCTATATCTAAAAGTCATATTTTTGTCATACTAATATATAAAATTCTACGTATAACTATCTTTTTAGTAATATGTGAGTCTCAATTATTTTAGAAAGGTCAATAGATCTAATAACCTCTCTTCCCTTTATCATTTTTTATGCCTAAATTTTTTAAAAAATAAATAATTAAGTAAATAAGACTAATAAAATATCTGATGTTTGCGTAATCAAAACACAACTTCCGATGCAAATGTCTACGATCGTACAATAGTTTAGTAACCCAACCAAGGGTTGGGATCGTTCCCAAGAGAGTGGTTTTGAGAATTAATAGAAAAATAAAACTTAGTTTCTAACTAGCCATAGCTAAAGACATTAATGATTAAAGGCATTGTAAATTAAAGGGGGACACAAGTGTGTCAATTAACAATGGGGAGGGGGGTTTCATAAGTAGGTAAAAATAGCAAAATAAACAAGGGTTTCTAACTAATGAGAGGGGATCCTTGGGATGTGACGGGAATACGGGCTAAGGTAGATTATTGGGTACAAGCTTTTGGTAGAAGATTCATAGAGTAATTGTGACTAGGCTAAACTTTTAAGGGGGATAAGCTCTCTCTCTCGAGCAACTTACACCGTTTCAAATCCGTTCCTCTCGGACACCCACTTGCCACATGAAGACCAGCCTACGCCTTAACCCTCTTACTCTCTCGAGCTGAGTGTTTAGACATGCGACTAGGGTTCACTCTCTCGAGTTGAACCACATGTCGACCCACTCACACTGGCCATCAATCTGGTGGTCTTAGTTTTACGACATCTCGATCGAGCATGCCGAAAACACATAAATAAACTTGTATTTAGAACTACAAATTCATTAAATTCATCCACAACCACTAAATTAAATCACAATTCAACTACGATTAAACTATCAGTAAACAAGACCCAACAATTATCTTAACCCATATTCGCTAAATCACACCCCAAGAATTGTGGGTTTTAGCCACATATCAAGAGATATAAATTTATACCTAAATAAGCTTTCATTTAAATGGGTATGAAGATTTAAGTGTCATTACAGGCCATGAATGAAGAATCCAAAAGACTCAAGTCCAAATCCTTGGAGATGAAACTCTCTTTTTCTTCAAGTCTTCAAAACCCTCTCAAACTTAGAGCAAAAATATCAAAATTACTATTTTATATGAAAATTATAATAATTGTTCGAATCCTATAACTACAACTCTAACTAGTATTTATAGTTTTCACAGATTTGTGCTACAGCGGATCATTCGGCGTCGTTAGTCGAAATCGCCGATCAACTCGGTGATTCGCCCTTTGGTGTAGTTCATCGCCGTCTTGCAGCAGCCTTCAGCATCGTCATGCTCTTGGTCATTGGGCGACATGGTACTGCTTCCTGGAATTTCTCGCCGATGCGCCAACTGCTCCCTATCTCCAACGACTTGATCCTTTCCTTCAGGGCTCAGCACATTGGAACAAAAGGCGAAGTAAGTCATTTCTGCGACTCGCCAAGTGGACTCGGTGATCCTCAAGCCTTCATTTCTTCGTTCATCTCAGCCTTTTCGTTTTGCAACGTAGTGTCCATGCTTTCCTTCAAAGATTAAATACCTGAAATTTAAGGGTTTTCATCAGATATTGAGATGAAATAAGCTTTTGAGGACATAATTTCTCTTAAAATAATGCCCTAAATGAGTCCAATTTGTGGACTCATCAACACCCTTAACTTAAACCTTTGCTTATCTTTAAGCAAACTCAAGTTCAACCGTTCAAAAAGGGTGCCTCGAACAGTGCTACACAAGATTCAATCATGAATGCACACAACAAGACTCAATTTACGTATGCAATGAACAAATGTGCACTCAAAGATTCAAGTTGTGACTCATCAATATCAAAGAATCTCATACTCACAATACTTGCTTCAAATGCAAGTTCAAGCTCAACTATAGTGTTCAAATGCCCTCACACAAAGAATTATTCCATATTCACGCAATGGTTTCACAGTTTAAAGCTTCGAAATCTGATGCAACGCTCACACTCACAAAGAAGAACATAATGCATAAGTTCACCATAGGTTTGTCCATATTTTCTAATCAACATTTGTTTAAGCTCACTTACGATAAAAAAAAAGGTCTTTTCAAGGCATGTAATGGGGTTGAGTGCAATGGTATGGTCATTTAGGCTCAGTGACTTTCATCCATATGAAATGTGGTGCTCACAACACTTCCTTTCCTTTTCCTTCATCATTCTCTTTAGTGCTCATAAGTCATCCTATTATGCACTTTCAATGGATTGTTTGGGAACCCCATTTCTTTTGTACTTTACTCCACAACTTTCTTTTTTATTCTTTTTCTTTTTCTTTCTCTTGTCTCTTTTTTTTTATATGGAGGGGTTCCATTTTTCTCAATATCATGGGCTAAAGGAAACTTTTCTTACACTTCTTGACCTTTACTTTTACTTTTTCACCACACCCCCAACATAGGCTTTTGGCCTAAGTTGGCTATTCAATTAACCACAATTCAAGAGGATTATAGCTAATGGATTAAGAAAGGTGTAGTTTTCATCACGTTTCTTCCAAATAAGGGTAAGGCTCAAAGGGTGTTCAAGAGAGAATCACACACTCACAAGGTAGGTCACAAAAGAGGTATATGCCAAATTGTCTCACACTCGTAGAAGTTGCCTAAGATCATATCAAGAGATAGCATCACCTAGTTGACCTGGACCAACGGGGCAAATTCTAGGATGTATAATGCATAGTTCACAGGTAAGTTCATCATATTAGGCATCGACATTATTGTCAAACAAGAGTCCACACTTTTACTAGTGTGCAACGGTCATTACAAGAGACTCGATTCGATACTAGGCTAGTCAAAACAAGATTTAAAGAGTTCACATATTGTCTATGCAACTTCATTTCACCTCATGGTAGCTGCGCATTCATGTTTGTGAGATTGAGAGCACTATTCAAGTCATCGATATTGATTGGAACCAAGACTGAAATTTTTGCAAAAGAACAGCCACATTCAAGAGCATATAAAGGGTGGCAAAAAATGTGCGAAAAATTCAAATTTTTTCGAAAGGGTCCAAATCATTTTGCAATTAAAAAAAAAAAAAACCATAAGCTCAAACATCCACAGAAAGTAGTTAACACAATTTTAAACCAAATAGCCCAAATACGTACACAAAACACAAACAAAAGTAGCACACAAAAGGTGTGGGCCTTACCCCATCAAAAATAAAAACATTTCTCCTGAAATGCAAATAACAGAATATCCAGACTTTAGAATAGAGAAGGACACAGAGAGAGGTAGAGAAAACTCAGGTCTACAAAGTCGCTCCATCTTTCTGGGTATCAATGGCCGATGTGTCAGCCTGGAACTTGATAATGGCCCCCAGAGCTTCTTCAAAAGATTCAGCGACATTTGACTTACTAAGATTGTCCAAGTCATGAGCCGCCAGAAAGGAATGGATAGTTATGAAGAATCCACGTCTCCATGATGGAATAGTGGGGTCTCGAGGATTTGTTCTCTTGCTAGCACTAGGATTCTTGTCCTCATTATCCGTTTTGGGAGGATTTGTTGCCTTTGTATTTTTCCTGAAATTTTTTGCTCCTGTTTGTTGGGATGGCATATCTCTTCCAGTTACTTTCGATTTATCCATTCCTGCAAAAGCTTCGAGAAAAAGTTAGAAAGTATTCAGACAAAATCAAGGCAGTTCTATCGCAAAATCACTTCACTGAACCAGTTGGCGAAGCACCCAGCTACTTCGGCGATTCGCCGAGTGTAGTGCATAGAGAATACAAGGGTGCAGACAAAGGGCGAACAAAAAGTCTTTCGGTGAGTCGCCGAATGCTTTTGGCCATAAAAGGCTTCTCGTCAAAAGTTATAAAACTAAACATTAAAATAATGGAAAAATGGGAATGTTAGGCGAACCGCCGAGCAGTTTGGCGAGCTCAACTTAACTCGCCAAATGACCCATGTGCCTAATTTCAACCCATCTTCTTAAATCCAACCCTGTAACCCACGAAAACAAAATTAAGCCATCCACAACTCAAATTAGGCTTAAACACAGTGATAATCATGCACAACCCACAATTTTCATCCAATTTAAAGCGAAACCTTCAGGAATTAACTATTTAACTTAGTATGGGCAAAATTTGTGAACCTAACAGAGAAACAAATATTCTACTCCTACCAGATAGGCCCAGCACACATCATCAAAGTAATGTCATTTTATTTGAGTACAACTTTCAATACAAGAAGCTTAGGGCATGGGAACCAACCTTTGGTGCCGATTAAAAGAAGATTGAAATGCTAGGCGACAATGTAATCCAACTCCGAGCACAAATCAACACTAAAAATATTCTAAAAAATGCAAAAATATAGGAACTAGTGTGCAGGTGTGAGTTTGGACAGATAAAAAGTGAGGGAGAGTGAATGAAGTTGAAACTTTTAAATCGTTTTTGCCCATTCGACAACATTAGTCAAGCTCGCCTACTAACTTGGCGGAACGCCGACTATTTAGCTTCTTCGCCGAAATTTACAGGACCTCTCACCGAGTTTTACAGACTCCAATGTTGATGATGTTTTGAGTCAAACAGTAGACAAGGTCGGATTCACCGAATGGATCTGTTGCTTATCATCTTTCACTTTTTTGAACACTTCTCATACTTTAACCTGTACAGACAACACACCATTATTTTTTATTTATAAAAGGGGTTTTGGGTTGCCTGCCAAACAGAGCCTTAGTTAACATCGCGGCACGACGTAGCAGCACCATCAGGCATCTTCCAAATACACCACCTCAACCAAAGAAATCTCTTGACAATCCCCAAAATATAATTTCAGACGTTGACCGTTTACTTTAAATGGAGGTCCTTCCTGATCTTCAACTTCTATGACACCATTGGGGAACACTCGCGTTATTCTAAAAGGTCCAGACTATTTGGATATGAGCTTTCCAGGAAAGAGTCTAAGTCGAGAGTTGTATAACAAAACCCATTCTCCTACCTTGAAGTCCCGCTTGAGTATCCGAGCATCATGCCATTTTTTCATCTTCTCTTTGTAGATGGCTGAACTTTCATACGATCTGAGTCTAAATTCATCCAGTTCTTTCAACTGCTCTACCCTCTCCTTAAAGTTTTTGACTAGTCCAAATTTAAATCTTTCAATGCCCACAATGCTTTGTGTTCTAACTCGACGGGCAAATGGCAAGCCTTACCATAAACCAACTGATATGGAGACATACCGATAGGTGTTTTGTAAGCTGTTTGATATGCCCATAATGCATCATCAAGTTTCCTAGACCAGTCAGTTCAGTTGGCATTGACTGTCTTTGCCAAAATGCTTTTGATTTCCTGATTTGACACTTCGACTTGGCCATTTGTTTGGGGTTGATATGGGGTTGCTACTTTGTGTTTCACCCCATATTTGCTCAGTGCCATTGAAAACCACCAATTGCAAAAGTGAGACCCCCATCGCTAATGATTGCCTTCGGAGTGCCAAATCTTGCGAAGATGTAGCATTTCAGAAATTGGACAACACTTTTTCCTTCGTTGTTTGGAAGTGCGATGGATTCCACCCATTTAGAAACATAATCTACAACCACCAAGATATATTTAATTCCAAATGAGCTCACAAATGGGCCCATGAAATCGATCCCCCATGCATCGAATAGCTCGACCTCTAAAATAGGAGTGAGAGGTAATTCGTGTCTTCTAGACACTCCGCCCTGCTGCAGACATTGAGAGCATTTCTTCGCAAACTCATGTGCATCTTTGTAGAGGGACGACCAACAATATCCACTCTGGAGAACTTTAGCGACGGTGTGAATAACAGCATGGTGACCTCCCACTAGAGATATATGACAAGCATGGGGAATTTTTACCGCTTCTTCTTCCGGAACACAACTTCTAATGACATGGTCAGCACATTATCAAAACAAGTATGGTTCATCCCAAAAGTACTTTTTAACATCGAACATGAACCTCTTCTGTTGGTAAAAGGTCAACTCATCCGGCATTAGCCCACACACAATGTAATTTGCAAAATCTGCATACCATGGCGTATGTTTGAGACATATTGCAAACACATGTTCATCGGGGAAGGAGTCGTCTATGTCGACCTCATGCTCGACATTTGCCCTTACTTCCAATCTTGATAAGTGATCAGCCACCTGATTTTTGCATCATTTTTTATCTTTTACCTCAAAATCGAATTCTTGTAGTAGTAGCACCCACCTTATCAATCTTGGTTTTGCATCTTTCTTTGCCATCAAGTAACGGAGTGCAGCTTGATCAGTATGTACGATTACTTTGGTGCCTAGCAAGTATGCCCAAAACTTTTCAAATGCATAGGCTACTGCAAGCAACTCTTGTTCAGTGACCGTATAATTTTGCTGGGCACTATTTAGAGTCTTGCTTACGTAATAAATTGGGTGAAATAGTTTGTAGGTCACAGGAGCATTGCACAACCCAAATGGAATCCGTTTGAAGGCGAAAGTCCCATAAGGACAAGTGAAGGTGGTCTTCTCTTGGTCCTCCGGAGCTATAGAGATCTGATTGTAGCCCTAATAACCATCAAGAAAACAATACCAACCCATACCAGCAAGTCTATCCAACATCTGATCCATGAATGGCATAGGGAAATAGTCATTTTCTGGCCAAGTATTTAGCTTCTGGTAGTCCATGCAGACTCTCCATCCAGTCACGGGCCGCATCGGAACAAGCTTGTTTATCTCATTAGGAACCACAATAATCCCACCTTTCTTGGGCCCACATTGAACAAGACACACCCAACTACTATCTGCAATGGGATAGATAACTCCAGCATCCAACCACTTGATGATCTCCTTTTTAACTACTTCTTGCATTAGTGGATTTAATGTTCTTTGGTTCTCAATAATAGGTTTGTGATCCGGCATGAGTTGGATTTTATGATAACAAATATCGGGAGGGAGCACAATAATATCCACAATAGTCCACCCAATGGCTCGCTTGAACCTCTTCAATACGGCAACCAAACACTCTATTTGTCGCCCATTCAAATCAACCACAATAATGACCGATAAAGTATCATCTTTTTCCAAGAACACGTACCTAAAATGTGGTGGTAGAGCCTTAAGCTCTTATTTCGGTGCCTGCTCAAACCAACATGGTATCATGATAGCTCATAGATTCTTTAGATGGGAATGACCTTTCAACGTTAAAATCATTGCTTTGTGAGAAAACCTTTCACATCATGTTCATAATGTGTTCATGAGAATAACCTTTCAATCAACATAACAACATTATCATAATCATAGACATTTCAAGCATAGTCATGTGTAAGGATATGAGGAGAATGATCTTGCAACAATACCACAATTACACAATAGTCATAGGATCTTCACTTCTAAGTTAATCATAAGCTCATACACAATTCTCATCAACATGTACAATCGCTCATAATTTTCCCTTCAAAGCTATGAATCAAGTCAACCCAAACATCTAGAATTTCTATATTAGATAGGGGAATATAATGAGTCAATAACACAATCAATATAAACATAATCAATTGACATGCTTCTATAGTCAGTAAACCCACATCATAATTCACAACTTAGCCATATGGGGGACTCATGGGTTCTTGGGAGGATTTAACCATAAATCAACAATTAAACATCAATTCAACCATAATCCACCATAATCACCCATAATCAACCATAAATCAACAATTCAAAACGTTTTGAAAGAGAACCCATAAATTAGATTGAAACAGTAGGTTTTGGGGAAATTAGAAGCTTTGAAATCATGTTTTGAAGGGACTCTATGGGTGAAAGCAACCCATAGATGAAAACTCACCATACCTTGATTAAGAATCTCCAAGAACTTTGAGGAAAAACCCTAGCTCCAAGTCTACCCTTCTTATTCCTTAGGTTTTAGAGAGATAAATATTGTGAGAAAGATGAAGTTTTAATTTGATTTGGGTGTTTGAGTATAATGACTTGGTTTGGGTGTATTTTTGACTTAAATCAACTTATATAGTTCCCCTAAAAATATCCAAAACGACCTCACTTTAATTGGACTAAAATATGAAATGACTTAACTAACGCTCACTAATTGACCATGCCCAGGTATCACGAGCTACCTTGACGAGTTGTGGTGGGGACCACGATCCATGGTCCCATTCGTGAAGTTGGGGCAGTGGCTAGGCAATTGGTGCCACAAACTCACAAGCCCAGGGCATTCCAATGAGGGGCTCCATAAGCCGTTGTCCCTCTCTTGGTCCTTGAGGCAATAGCTATGCTACATTGAGGCCCCTAGCTCAAACGCCCAAAGCATCTTCACGAGGGTCTCCACGAGCCATGGTGAAGACCACTGTCCGTGGTCCCTCTCGTGGACCTTGGGGCAGTATCTAAGCTACTTGGTTTCCACCCTCACACGACCAACTATTCTCCAAGAGCTTTCCCACGAACCGTGGTCTTCACCACAAGGCATGAAGTGTCTCGTGAAGGAGAGATCCTTTTTGGCAGATTTTGGGGAGCACACTGCCTAGGCTACCACGAGCCACAGTACAATTCGTGGTCCTTACAACGATTCGTGAGGATGGTCGTGGTCATTAGGGTAGTGTCTAGGGGAGAGTCGATTGTTTTAGTCCTCTCCCTTGGCCCTTGCCCTTAACTCATGATGTTAACCCCCATGTTTAGGCTCTAGTTTCACCTATTATTTTCCAGAGTGTTACATTATCTTCCCCTTGGGAACATTCATCCTCGAATAATGATTTATACACCTTACGGAAACAAAGATTTAAGACTAGCAGGCCATCATGCATGCAACATAAAAATAATGCACAATTCAAAGGAGGATACGTCAACTCTATCTCAAGACCTAAACAATGCAACACAAGGAAGTAGGAGTTACATCCACAACCCATTATGCACAAAACTCAACATTTCACATAATCATAAAAGGAACGACCTTTTGTAACTAGAAGCAAGCTCAACACAACACTGTGGAGCCAATATGCCATTACATCAAAATAATAACAAAGCATGTTCATCAACTCATCTCATGAAGTCAAATATGCAATCATCATATGAAAATGCACAACAACATGAGCAACATATAATTCATGAAAACTCATTTTATACTAAAACATGAATTCTAACAAGAACAAGCATATCATAAGGGAATCATAAAGAACACATATAGCACAAATGACTTCCCAAAACACAAAACGCAAGAGGGACTACTTACCTCAAGCTTGGATAGGAGTACAAGGAAAAAAAAGTTGATAACGGGACTTCATATCGGCCTGGGCATCCCATGTATCACCCTCAACTGAATGATTCCTCCATAAAACTTTTACTGAAGCTACTTCCTTGTTTCTCAACCTCTTAGCTTGCCGGTCTAAAATCTCTACCGTAATCTCTTCATAAGAAAGACTCTCATCAACTCCCAAGTCCTCTAAAAGAATGATGGAAACCGGATCACCAATACACTTCCTGAGCATAGAAACATGAAATACCGGGTGAACCGGGGATAACTCATTTTGCAAGTCTAACTCATAGGCAACTTTCCCAACACATTTCAAGATTTGATATGGGCCTACATACTGGGACAAAGTTTCCCTTTCTTGGCAAACCACATCACCCTTCATAGGTGAAATTTTCAAATATACCCAATCATTAAATTCAAAATCTAGGTCCCTTCTTCTAACATCGGCATAAGACTTTTGTCGAGTTTGGGCTGTCCTCAACCTCTCTCTAATGAGTCCAACCTTTTCAATGGCCTCATAAACTAGTTCGGGACCAATTAGAGCAATTTCTCCCCCATCAAATCACCCAATCAGAGATCTACACCTCCTGCCATACAATGCTACGAAAGGGGCCATGGCAATACTTCAGTGGTAACTATTGTTGTAGGAAAACTCTATCAACGGTAGATGGTCATCCCAATTACCTTTAAAATATATGATACATGCCCTCAACATATCCTCTAAGGTTTGAATGGTGCGTTCTGCTTGACCATCCATTTGAGGGTGAAGGTCGTGCTAAGCTTGATATTAGTACTAAGCCCTTTTTGGAATGCCTTCCAAAAGTGTGGAATTGAGTACCCCAATACAAAAAAATAGATAGAGGAACCCCATGCAACTTCACTACCTCCTTGATGTACAATTTAGCATAGTCTTCCATCGAAAATGAAACCTTGAGGGAAATATAGTGGTCGAATTTTGTCAATCTATCCATAATGACCCAAATAGAATCATGTTGCCTTTGAGTACGGGGAAACCCCACTATAAAATCCATATTCACATCCTCCCACTTCCAAGTTGGAATATTTATATTTTGGGACAAACCTCCCAGCCTTTGATGTTCGGCCATAACTTGTTTACAATTCAGACATTTTGCTACAAAACCCGCTATATCTTTCTTCATGCCATTCTACCAATAGATTTCCCATAGATCATGGTACATCTTGGTGGCTCCCGGATGAATAGAATACCACAAACCATGAGCTTCTTGTAGAATTTTCTCTCTCAAGGCATCAACATCCAAAACACATAATCTACCTTGGTACCTAAGCACCCCATCTCCCCCTTGGGAGAAAGCGTCAATAGACTTGTTGAGTACCGATTCTTTCAACTGTACTAACATGGGATCAAGGTCTTGCTTGGACTTCACATCCATTACAAAGGATGATTCGGAGCTATTATGTACCATGACACCACCCTTGGTGGAATCCACTAGTTGGACACCTAACCGGGCCAACCTATGTACATCACAAACTAACTCCTTCTTCTCATCCTCTACATGGGCCACACTTCCCATGGACAATCGACTTAGGGCATCTGCAACTACATTAGCTTTGCCAGGGTGGTAAAGGACACTCATGTCATAATCCTTTAAAAGTTCTAACCACCTTATTTGTCGGAGATTCAAGTCTTTTTGGGTAAACACATATTGAAGACCCTTGTGATCGGTGAACACATCAACATGCACCCCATATAAATAATGTCTTCATTTTTTCAAAGCAAAAACCACTGACGCTAATTAAAGATCATGGGTCGGATAATTCATCTCATGACCTTTAAGTTGTCTTGAAGCATGGGCAATCACCATACCATATTGCATAAGCACACATCACAAACCCACTCTAGAGGTGTAACAATAAATAACAAAGCCATCGGTAACCTCTGGTAAGGTCATCACCGTAGCGGAAGTAAGTCTATTCTTCAAATCTTGGAAGCTTTTCTCACAAACCACCAACCACACAAACTTAGCTTTCTTTTGAGTGAACGACGTCAACGGAGAACCAATGGGGGAAAAACCCTCAATAAACCTCATATATTAACCGGCCAAACCCATAAAGCTTCTAATATCGGTAGGAGTTAGAGGTCTAGGCAATCCCTTGACTGCATCCGTCTTCTTAGGATCTACCTCAATACCCTAAATTATGCATTTTGCATTACTTGAGGTGCACAATGTTTGATGTCGGAGAAGGGCGAAGATCAAGGTAACTTTTGCCTTAGCCATCCTTAAATGAGGCTTTTAGCCTTAGTCAAGGTGCACATGTCCAAGGACGGAACGGGGCCAAGACAATATTTGAAAGGAAGGTGAGTTAGGTGAATTAAAAGAAATGGTCTATTTAAGGCTCAAATATTTGGATCAATAGGGAATACTGCTTCCATTTGGTTATATCTTTTTAGGCTTCAGTGGACTACTATGAACAATGGCCTATGATCCCCTCACAACTTCTAGCCTAGATTATCCTAGCAGGACCAACAGGGCAAGTTTTATATTGGCACAACTGTCTAAACAATTCAACTTTTCTCGCACACTCTTGGCAAATTGTTTCATTATCAAATTATCAGATTACCCAGTTCAAGTTTTAGCTTAACTCATGAGTTCAAATTGGTTCTTATCATGTCACATTGAGATCCTACACATTAAACTCATCAAAACTATATTTATACCATAATTCAACATTTTTTTAAAGGAATCATTTCTCTCATGCTTTTCATGCCATCATGCTTTCATTTTTTTCCACTTACTCCTACACACACATTCTTACACATGCCGATTCAACAGAAATCAAAATAGTCTCTTGGGGGAAAAGAACATAGGCAAGAAAACCCTAAGAGAGGATTAATAGTTGGGTTACTCAGATTTGACCCTATCAATCACAATCCATTTACCCCACCCCCAACAAAATAGAGTGCAACTGTTTCCAGTGCACAAAGAGGAAAGAATAAAGGATTGGGGTGAAGCAAACCTGTAGGCCATAGAGCCAAAGACCTATCAACAAGTGGGTAGGTCTGGTTTCTCGGAGCCCGCTGGATTAACAATCTGGTTGCCCTCAGTAGTTCCTGCAAAAATTATCTCAGCACCCTCAGTATTGGTATCAACAACTCTCACTGCACCATCAGTAGTGTTCACACTGCTAGAAGTACTAACAACAATCTCTGTAGCCCACTACTGGCGTATCTCCTCCTCAAGTAAAGATGCCCTTCGGGGCTTCTTAAACTGATGTCACTTCCCTTTGCGAGCTCTCCCAGCCTCAGTGTCATCAGACGTTTGACTGGAGTGGTGGCACTTCCTAGTATGACGGGAAGAATCAAATTGAGGCATCTCATCACCGAATAAAGCATCCAACACCATATCATTAACCAGTGTTGTGGGGGCCGACTCAGGCTCAGTCTCTGGTGGAGCTAAGAGGGTGTCAATATCAGCCCAGAGACTAGCTAGCTCCATCTGGAAAGCAGAAACATCATTAGAGGGGGACTGGTCGCTCTAAGACGTGCAACTCAAATGCGTCAAGGCTCTGTTCAACAGCCTAAACCTTACGGTCCATCATTTGCTCCATCAGCTTCTCAACCCTCGTCTCAGACTTCCCAATCGCTCGATGCATCCATGGCCTCACATGCTTAAGTAATGTGGCCATCTAAGCCTCTAGCTTCTGAACATGGGCTAGAAGCACTGTTGCAGACCCTGAAGAGTGAGTGTCTCTGGAGACGCTAGGGGCTTGCCTGGTGACCTGAGATTGAGAAGCCAGGGCATCCTCATTAAGTACTGGAAAGGCAGGCTCCTGACCTTGCATGTGCAGGCACCTCAACCTGGGTTTCTCTGCATGGTGCCACCATATTTGCCTCATCTCAAATGAAGCCTATATCCAGGGTTTTGGTCGCCTGGATCACTTTTTCGCAATGCCAAACCGGCACTCCAATATCTCTTCACAGTTGAAAAGTGAGGCATGGAAAGGGGTAAGTGGTGGTGGCCTTTAAGGCCCTCTCGTGTATCTTCGCAATAAGCGTACGGGGAAAATCTATCGCAAACCCTACAACTACGGCTGGAACCACGACTGTGCGGTCCCTGGTAAGAACATTGTCTGCCTGCGTAGGAGACACCCTGTTTCACACCAATAGCCAGAAGAATTTGGCCACAAAATCAAGGTGGCCTTTTTAATGCTTACACTCGGGGTGCTGACCCACTCGACACTCTCTCTGTCTGTGGGAAGGTGACGTGCCAACCAACACAATAGAGCCTCATTCTACTATGTATTCCTCTGGAATACCCCTCTCCTCACGATGTCCCATCAACAATCAAACTCAGTCGTGTTGATTGCTAAAGTGTGGCCCAGGCCGTAGAAGAATCTGCGGATAGTAGCCTCTGATATATCAACTGAGAACCCACGAACTAGTATCGCTTTGAGTGGAGCCTGGGCTGCGGGCTTGGCCCATCTGTCAATGGAACCTCGGAGGGTAGCTGCATAGGAGGCATAGAACTCCCTCACGATCTCCTCGCTATAGGTCCCTGGGTAATGGGCCATCCACTCACACATGTATCTCTTGAAGAGCTCATGAATGGCGGGCGCGGTGTGCAAGCTATATGTGAGAACGTGACGCTCAATAGAGACTAAACGAGCTATCCTCTCCTTCTCAGTTATCAACCTGGCATCCTTCTATATTTACCACTGACAACTTACACACCACCAGTTTGGATCATCAACAACTGAAGTAGGCTCGGTGTTTGGTGGTACTGAATGTCCCCTGCACTAATAGCATCATCAGAAGAGGCAGTTCTACCATGTGAACTAGGGTCGGATGCATAGCCGAAACAGGAAGAATAAGCGGACTCAGAGCCAGTGAGTGAACTGATCGG
>JAJONQ010000386.1:0-20603 GCA_036250385.1 Solanum microdontum
TCTTTAATGTGTTTCTAGGACCAGGTGGTTGCTCGTTGCTAATGATATTCTAGGACCAATTTATGATCGTCCCTAAAGAGGGTTAACGACCCGAAATAAGTTTTTTCTAAGATATCTTAAATGTATTTGAGACCAGAATTGTGGTCTCTAAAATGACTGAGGCGGCCAGATTTCTTTCCCGTCCCAAAAACATTTAACGACCGGATTCTCAAAGTCGTCTTTGTTGACAAATAGCGACGGAAGCTACTAGGACGAGTGGCGACCAGCCTTTTCAGGTCCCAAATGCTTATTAGGAACCAGATTTGGACTTTTAGGGACGAGATTTCCCTTCCTTAGAGACAGTTTTTCTTGTAGTGAAGTCTCTCAAAACCCTCTCCAAACTTGAGAGAAAATATCCAAAAAGTAGTATTCTATTCTGGAAATTAAAATTAATGTTCGACTCTTTAAAAATTAACAAGAAGTTTAGTATTTATAGATTTCAAAAAATAGTGTCGGTGGATCTTTCGGCGATGTTAGTCGGAATCGCCGATTAACTCGGCGATTCACCCTTTGGTGTAGTTCGTCGTCGTCTTGCACTAGCCTTCAGCATTGTCATGTTCTGTGTCATTGGGTGACATAGTACTGCCTCGCGAAACTATTTGGCGACGCGCTGACTGTTCCTTTCATTGCTTTTTTGATCCTGCTCCTTCAGGGCTTCGCGTACTGAACAAAGGGAGGAGTGTGTCCCTTCAGTGAATCACCAATCATGCTTGGTGATGTTCAGGCTTCGGCTCCTTCATTCTTTTTATCCTTTTGGTTCCTTTTTGCTCCTAAGTGTCCATGCTTGTACTAAAACTTCAAAATATCTAATACTTAAGTGTTTTTATTAGATATTTAGAATAAATAAGAATATGAGGACATTATTTCTATTAAAATAAATCCCAAATGAGTCCAATTTGTTGACTCATCAATTTTCCCCTCGCATACTCGTACATTCAATGTACTAATGCCATTTGGCCTGCATCATTTTATAATATAGACACAGGTAACCAGGATCATCACCCAACGCCTCATTGATCCAGTTGAGCACTCAGAGTCTGTTGGTGAGCCTCCTAGCTTTCTGGAGGACTCCTTTTAATCATTTACTTTCAGTATTTCATTGTTAGGATGATCGGGGGTCTTGTCCCAACATATCTCTTTGTTTTAGAGTGTTCATAGACAAATAGTTATAGTTCTTTTGTCTTATTCATTTAAGTTGTATACGTTAAAAACTTGAGTCACCATTTTGGCTAAGTTATTATCTCTTAAGTTATTGCATGATTTATATTTCTTATGTTTAAGTCTTTCGCTGAGTAAGTTAGCCAGGCTAAGCGTTTGCTTGGGGCCAGCAATGGTTCTCGAGTGCCAGTCCTACCCAGGATGTAGGCTCGAGGTGTGACAAACTTGGTATCAGAGCACATAGTTCAAGAGTCCTTGGGAATCTATGAAGCTGTGTCTGTAGAGTTCTAGTTATCGGTGTGAAGCACGCCAATCTATAATTAGGAGGGTGCAATATTTAGGAAATTCCTTTACTTCCTTCACACTTATTTCGTGCGTTAGAGTATTATCTCTAAAAAGTTTCTTTCGTGCCTGCGCATAACCGATTGTGAATTCGATTGTTTTGAGAGTGCTTTCATGAGGCGTTTCTTTCCCCGTAAGCTAAGAGAAGCAACGAGATGGTTGCCGACATGAGGAGCAAGATGAGTTTATTCGTTGTTGGGTTGCCTCGTCTATCAGATAAGGAAACTAAGGCAGCCATGATAATAGGTGACATGGGCATAACAAGGCTGATGATCCATGTGCAACGAGTTGAGGAGGACAAGCTAAGGGATAAAAGGGTTTAAGAATAAGAGGGCTAAGACATCAAGGAATGAATCCGGGCAGCAAAAGAGTAATGCGAACCAGTCTTCTTTCCAACATGAGTAGAAATGACCTTCTCCATCATCTGCTCGTGCACCTGCACCAAGAAACAAATGTGAGTACAATAGTCAGAGTTCCCAGAATTTTAGAGATAGACCTGCACAGTCGAAAGGTAATATGACACAAGAGGTACTAAGATTCATGCATGTGCTAAGTGTGGTAGAAACCACTCAGGGATGTGTCATGATGGCTCCACTGGATGTTTCAAGTGTGGCCAAAATGGTCATTTTATGTGAGAGTGTCCAAAGAACAAGCAAGGTAATGGTAATGGGGGCAATAGAGCCCAGTCTTCTTCAGTTGCCCCACCATACATAGCCACACCTAGAGGAGCTACTTCAGGTACTAGCGATGGAGCAAACCGCTTATATGTTATCACTAGTCGCTAAGAGCAAGAGGAATAGCCAGATGTTGTCACTGGTATTATCCAAGTCTTTAACTTTAATATTTATGCTTTGCTAGATCCAGGAGAGAGTTTATCCATTGTAACTCTATATGTTGCGATGAATTTTAATGTTCTTCCTGAGAAACTTAGTGAGCCATTCAGTGTTTCTACACCTGTTGGTGAGTCTATTCTAGCAAAGAGAGCCTATCATGATAGTACAATTTCCATCAATCAGAAGAGTACCATGGCTGACTTAGTTGAGTTAGATATGGTAGATTTTGATGTCATTTTAGGTATGGACTGACTTCATGCCTGTTATGCATCAATAGATTGTAGAACTCGAGTAGTCAAGTTCCAGTTTCCTAGTGAACCAGTCTTAGAGTGGAAAAGCAGTTCAACAGTGCCTAAGGGTCATTTTATTTCGTACCTTAAGGCAAGAAAGTTAGTTTCCAAGGGGTGTGTCTATCACTTAGTTCGAGTTAATGACTCTAGTGTTGAGATACCTCTTATTTAGTTAGTTTCGACAGTAAAGAGTTTCCAGAAGTCTTTCTAGATGATCTACCCGGAGTCCCTCCTGAGAGAGATAGACTTCAGTAGATGTTCTCCCAGATACTCGTCTTATATTTATTCCGCCATATAGAATGGCACCAGCAGAGTTGAATTGGCTTAAAGAGCAGTTGAAACATCTCCTAGATAAAGGGTTCATTCGACCAAGTGTCTCACCTTGGGGCGCTCTGATCATGTTTGAGAGGAAGAAGGATGTTCCCTTAGGATGTGTATAGATTACCGTTAATTGAACAAGGTTACCATTAAGAATAAATATCATCTCCCAAGGATTGATGATCTTTTTGACCAACTTCAGGGTGCCACCTGTTTCTCTAAGATAGACCTCAGATCAGGCTACCATTATTTAAGAGTGAGGGAATGTAATATTCCAAAGACAACATTTAGGACCCGTTATGGTCATTATGAGTTTTTGGCCATGTCCTTTGGTTTGAGCAATGCGCTGAAACACTTATGGATCGTATGAATAGAGTATTCAAACCTTAAAAAATATGTTTGTTATCATCTTCATTAATGACATACTAATCTATTTAGGGAATGAAGGAGATCATGTTAGTCATCTCAAAATTGTTCGACAAACTCTAAAACATAGAGAGTTGTATGCGAAGTTCTCTAAGTGCTAGTTTTGTTTTGAGTCTGTGGCATTCTTAGGCCACATTGTGTCTGCAGAGGGAATTAAAGTTGATACCCAAAAAATGGAGGTAGTACAGAATTGGCCTAGACCCACATCTCCAACCGATATTAGTAGTTTCTTGGGTTTGGATGGACATTATAGAAGGTTCTTAGAGGGGTTCTCATCTATTTCATCCCCTTTGACCAAGTTAACTTAGAAAACAATGAAGTTTCAATAGTCTGAAGCTTGTGAGAAAAAATTTCAGGAATTGAAAAAGAGGTTCACTCCTGCCCCAGTGTTGACCTTAGCGGAAGGTACTCAAGGTTTTGTGGTGTATTGTGATGCATCTAGATTTGGTTTGGGTTGTGTATTAATGTAGAATCGTAATGTTATAGCTAATGCCTCCACACAGTTGAAAGTTCATGAGAAGAATTACCCAACCCATGACTTAGAGTTGGCTGCTGTAGTATTTGGTTTGAAGATATGGCGTCATTATTTGTATGGTGTTCATGTAGATGTATTCACTGATCACAAGAGTTTTCAGTATGTGTTTACTGAGAAAGAGCTTAATCTAAGACAAAGGAGGTGGAAGACAAAGGAGGTTGTTAGAATTACTCAAGGATTATGACATGAGTATTCTTTACCACCCAAGTAAGGCTAATGTTGTTGTTGATGCTTTTAGCAAGATGTCTATGGGTAGTACCATCCATTTTGAGGAAGATAAGAGAGAGTTAGCGAAAGATGTGCATAGACTTATACGCTTAGGAGTTCGACTATTGGATTCCACAGAAGGAAGAGTAGTGGTGATGAATGGGGCTGAATCTTCGTTAGTGTCAGAAGTGTCAGAAAAGCAAGACCAAGATCCCATTTTGCTTGAATTGAAGGCAAATGTTCATAAGCAAAAAGTAATGGCTTTTGAACGGGGGGAGATGGTGTGTTGAGGTATCAAGGTAGGTTGTGTGTACCAAGGGTGGATGAAATCCAAGAGAGGATCATGGAGGAAACTCAGAGCTCCAGATATTCAATTCATCCGGGTTCCATAAAGATGTATCATGATTTGATAGAGGTTTATTGGTGGAGTAGTATGAAGAAGGGCATTGCTGAATTTGTGGCTAAGTGTCCAAATTGCCAACAAGTTAAAGTAGAGCATCAAAGGCCCGGTGGTTTGGCTCAGAATATAGAGATTCCAGAATGGAAGTATGAGATGATTAACATGGACTTCATCACAGGTTTACCAAGGTCTCGCAGGCAGCATGATTCGATTTGGGTGATTTTTGATAGATTGACAAAATCAGCCCACTTTTGCCGATAAAAAAACTACCCATTCAGCAGAAGATTATGCTAAGTTGTATATTCAAGAGGTGGTAAGACTTCATGGGTCCTGGTATCCATTATTTCAGATAGAGGTGCACAATTTACTGCACAGTTTTGGAAGTCATTCCAAAAAGGCTTGGGTTCAAATGTGAAATTAAGCGTTGCCTTTCATCCTCAGACAGATGGGCAAGTAGAGTGCACTATTCAGACCTTAGAGGATATGTTGAGGGCATGTGTGATTGATTTCAAAGGTAATTGGGATGATCACCTACCTCTTATTGAATTTTCTTATACCAATAGTTACCACTCTCGCATCCAAATGGCTCTTTATGAAGCTCTTTATGGAAGAAGATGCAGATCTCCTATTAGATGGTTCAAAGTTGGTAAAGCAGGATTGATAAGACCATATTTAATCATCAAACTATGGAGAAGGTGAAAGTGATTTAACAGAGGTTGAAAAACAACGCAGAATCGTCAGTAGGTGTAATGAGATTTGGTAAGAAGGGGAAGCTTAGTCCCCGATATGTTGGTCCTTACAGAATATCCAAGAGGATTGGTAATGTAGCTTTTGAGTTGGAGCTACCCCAAGAGTTAGCAGCGGTTCATCTGATATTTCACATTTCCATGTTGAAGAAGTGCATGGGAGGTCATTCATTGATCATACCAACTGAAGTAATTGGGATCAAGGATAGCCTATCTTATGAAGAGATTCCGGTTCAGATTCTAGATCACCAAGTTCACAAGTTGAGGAATACGGAAGTTGTATCAGTCAAAGTTCTTTGGAGGAACCAATTTGTTCGGGGAGCTACTTGGGAAGTTGAGGAAGATATGAAGAACAGATACCCGCACCTCTTTGAAACCGGAGAAGTTCCAGATCAAGGTACTAATTATTTTTTTAGTACTATACTTGATGTGTTGGATTTGTTTGATGAGTGTTTGAACTGTATGATTGATGTTACACACTTAGCTTAGTAAAAGTAATCTCATTATAGGATGAATGTTCCTAATGGGGAGATATTGTAACATCTCTCAAATTGAAATAACTAGGAAGAAGTTAAGAATTGGAAATAGCCATTTTTGGAAAGAGTATAAAAATCTGGAAAATTTGTTAAGTATGTTAAGTTGAGTTTTTGGTCATCTTCAAACGACCATAACTCCTAGCTCAATATGATTTAGGTGTATTTCCAGATACCGTCGGAAATATCTTGGGATAATCTTTCCAGCGCCGCTTAGTTTGCGCGATTCCGAGTTTGCATGAGTTAGATATGCCCATTTGAAGTTGGGTTGTTCAAATAAGGAAAGTCTAATCCGGATTTTGGAAATGTATTTTAATCTTTTCATTAACCAATTGTTTTAATTCGTTTTTAGGAGTTTAATTGGGGTAAAATCAGATTTTAGTTAGTTTAGAAAATTGAAGTTCACGCTAGGGCTTGAAGAAAAGAGAAAAGAGGAGAAAGGAGAGGAGAAATCAAGAATCGTCAAGAACGTTCGAGTTTGGTTGTGGATTTCACCAAGGATTCAATCCTATGAGGTATGTGAGATCAAATAGCGTTGGGTCAGTTCATCCACACGCCAATCATGATTCAATTCAGCGAAGTTATATAGTTTTGAAAGTAAATCCTATTAGTCTTGATGATAATTCGATTGAAATCTTGTGGGTTCTTGTTGTTGAAGTTTGTTGAGATTAATTCATGTATTTAGGTGTGACTTCGAGTTAAATCTTGCATATATTGATGAATTAGTTGTTTCTAAGTGTTTGGGGAAATAACGTAGTGAAAATAGGGGGGTTAGAGTTTAAAACGAGGAAGAAAATTCGGAGGCACCTGGGTAGAGGGTTGGGGCATCGCCCCTCTCATAGCCCCAAGAAAAATTCTCTGATCTTTTGCCTCAGGGGTGTCGCTCCTCTCAAAGCCCCAAGCAAGGTTCTCTAAACTTTGGGCTCTGGCGCCCCACGCCTCTCAGAGCGCCAAGGACACCAGTTTATCCTATTTTTCCCCCTTCTTTCTGTACTAGCTCCTTAGCAACGTACCTATGTTTTCTAATTGATTCCAATACTCTAAGGTACGTCTAAACATCATGAAATCAACCATAAACATGAGATCATGAACCTTGAATCCATAATTTAATTCAAGGAAAGTTAAGAGTCAAGTCTTGAAGTTAAGAAGCAAGTCAAGTGAAGTTCATAAAGTTTTCAAAAGTCTTCCGCAAACGTTTTAACTTTTTCTTAAGACTTTAGTTTCAAGTTGACTAAAGATTTAATAGTAAAGTTCATTAATTCAAAGATTATACGGAACTAAGTATTCCCAAAAGTTAGAAATGTTTTCACATTTGGGCAAGAAAGGGAACACCGATTCCAAGAGAGCTTTTAAGCTAAGTTTTGAGTAATTATCTCAAACCAAAGAAAGAAGTTTTGTTCTAAAAACATATGACCTAAGTACATTTTGGGAGTAGAATTGAGCACCGAAATGGGGATGTGAGTTCATAATAACTCAAGTCTCCATAAACCATGTAGTCATCATGGGTTGTAAATAGTCATACTTTTTAGATGATTCCTTAAGTGCTTTTAAGCATAGACTAATGTATCCACTTAGTTAAGGAGTCCTATATGATGGCAAAGTATAGAGCAGTTCTGGCAGCGTGGGCAAGAGGCTGTATCACCACTTAGGCTCATAGTAGTGGTTTTCGGTTAGAGAAACTCCCACAGAAACTATATTACTTTATTATATGAGTAAAGCTGAGTTTGTTATTGCATTTTCTTTAACGAACTAAATTGCTTTCTACTATTTTTAAGGCTTTCCATATATTTCATGTGTTTTATTAGTTATATTGAGTTGAGTAAAGCTAAGGTAAGTGTTTCTTTTAGATTCCTTTCAAGCTTATGTTATGTTTAGTTTTCTCCTTGCATACTAGTACATTCAATGTACTGATGCCATTTCGCTTGCATTGTCTTATGATGCAGACACAGGTAACCAGGATCATCACCTAGTGCCTCTTGATCCAATTGAGCACTCAGAGTCTCTTGGTGAGCCTCCTAACTTTTCGAAGGGCTCTTTTTATCATTTGCTTTCAGTATTTCATTGTTAGAATGATCGGGGTCTCGTCCCGACATCCCTCTTTGTTTTAGAGGCTTCATAGACAGATAGTTATAGTTCTTTAGTCTTATTCATTTCGGTTGTATACATATAAGACTCTAGTTGCCATTTTGGCTAAGTTATTATCTCTTAAGTTATTGCATGAGTTATATTTCTTATGTTTAAGTCTTCCACTGAGTAAGTAAGTTAGGCCAATGGTTCTCTTGGGGCCATCAATGGTTCTCGAGTGCCAGTCTCACCCAAGGTGTAGGCTCGGGGAGTGACGGATGGAAAGCCCTCTACTTGAGACCGTTTTATGCCAATCAATAGGCCACAACATCTAGTCACATGTCGAGAACATGCATAATTAATTTAGTTGACATCCCTATTTGATAGGCTAATTTGAATTTCAAGCAAACAAGTCTTATCTACAATGTTGATAATGCCCCAATGGCTAAACCTTCCAAAATCGTCAACTGCCTACGCATGTGGGCCACAACATCCAGTCACATGCCGAGAACATGCATAATTAATTTAGTTGATATCCCCATTTGATACGCTAATTTGAAATTCAAACAAACATGCCTTATCTACAATGTTGATAAAACCCCAACGGCTAAAACCTACCAAAATCGTCAACTGCCTACACATGTGCGAGGCACACATGGACATCCTTCAAATCTGGAGCCAAACCTTGACTCTGACCATCTACCTTCACACGTGCCCACGTGTTTGAGCAAGTCCTGCCTCGCATAACTTGCCTTTGTGGTCACGCTTCCTGAGTCGTCCCCCTTTCCCAACACTTAGACCTCACACTTGTTTAGCCACGATCACAACCTTTCCTTGCCTTAGCTCTACCCAACCCTTTGTCATACCTTATCCACACCTTGCCTTGCATTCTTAGACACGCCAATGCCAAATTCTTTCTCACTTGAACTTAGTCTTGACTGAAGTCATTAGGTCTTGACTAGGTTCATCATGTAAATCACTAGAAATGCCCGTGTGACTCAAACTATAAAGTTGAGGGTATAACAAATTTCCCCCACCAGATGATCTTATCAACCTCAATGAGGCAGAATCTAAGTATGCCTGAATCTTGCATGAATCCTTTTAGTCATGGAATGCAGGTTATTACTTAAGACTTTTACGTTTTCCTCTAGAGCCATATGAGCATTGTTTTAAACATTTTTCTCTTTCTTGGAGGAGATTAAGTCATTAAATTTTTCATGAAGATGTTAATTAAGATTCTCAATATTCTCATTTTCTGCTCATATAGATGCATAGTCTAGCGTTTGTACCTTTTCCACACATGTTGAGTGATGCATCTATAAGAGTACAAAATAAAGATTCTATTGTCTTCCTTGAATAAATATGAAGATTTTATTTAATTTAATCAAAAATTACCTTGGACAACTTGTCATCTTCATCTGAATATGTTCCAACCATCGGTGCCATGATTATTTCTTTGGACTGACAAAGGTTCTCTTCATCATCTCACTCAGTTATTTCCATCAGCGCAAGAAATTCATACTTCCTTGTTTCTTCTATTGCCAAGAAAGGATTGGTTTTCATGTCTTCCCATCAGATTCATCACCAGATGAATTTTCCATAGTTGCAAAAGCCTTTTTCTCATATAAAACATCCTCTTGATTGGTCAAATCTTCAATTTGTAGGATGTACTAATCATTTGTAGTCTATTTTGCCTTTTTTGGATTGTTCCTTTTGTACTCCAGAGTCCACAAGGAACATAATTTGATTAAATGATCTGGGCTTCCATACTTGTGGCGTGGTTGTTCTCTGATGACTTTGTCGGTTATCTTCTAAGGATTTTTCCTTTGATTTGCCTGTGCTCTTTTCAACATTCTTTGGAACCTCTTTGTCATTATCACATTATTCTCTTCCTTGATGTCATTCTTTTTAGTTTCTTTGAGGACCAGTTCTTATATTTCCTCTTTCCTTCTATCTCCTTTTCTTGATTCTTGTTATCTCATAGATAATGAAATTTCCAATAAGTTCATCCATAATTATAATGTCCGGGTCACGTACTTCAATAATTGTTTCAATTTTACTTTTCCATAATTTAGGAAGAACACTCAAAAGTTTTCTGATAACCTTTCCAATGGGGATCACCTCTCTAAATGAGTAGATTTCATTAATGATGGAAGTGAATCTGGTCTACATGTCTTGAATTATCTCGCCTTTCATCATTTTGAACAACTCATACTGCCTATTCAGATTATCAAATTTAGATTTCTTGACCTAACTTGTTCCCTCATGAGTTGTTTGCAATGTGTCCTATATCACTTTTTCATCTGGACATGCTGAAATTTTATTATACTCATCTAGACCTATTCTGTAGATCAAGATTTTCTTTGCCTTTCATGTTTATGAATTGTCAGCTTGTCAGTAGTATCTTATTCCTTTCTCTCTTTGGGCAGTTTAGTTGTCCCAACTGTTAATAGTAGGATCATCTAGAGTGACACTCCAACGATCTAGATTTTCTACAGATGATCCATCATCATGTCCATCCACCATCTGTAATACTTTCCATTGAATAGTGATGGTCTTGTCTGTGACGCTCCTTATGCAGTAAGTGGTGCAACCATTAATCTGTTTCAAGGTTTGAACCTATTAAGTAAAAAGACCTACTTTGATACCAATTGAAAAGAAACCGCAACAACCTAACAAATAGAAGAACCAGGTTCTTGTAGTAATAGCGGAAATAATGACGTAATAAAACAACAAGGTGATTTATCGTGAAAAGCCTCCTTACTGAAGGAAAGAAAAACTACGACCTACAATGTGTAGGATTTCAGCAACTTCTCACTAAACTTCAAAGGGCAATTTTCAATTACAACTCAATAATCAAATGGGCTAATTTCAATACCTCAACTCTAACGATTAACTATAATTGCTAACTCTACTCTCTAAGAAGTCAAACTCACTTATTATTACAAGCCTCACAAGCACACTTTTACACTTAGAGCAATTAGCACTCAATAATGATTTTAAGTTGAAATAAACTACAACTTAGCTTTAGAAAGAAAACCTAACTCTAGTTCTTTTTCTTCTGCTCTTTTCGCGCCATCTCTGCTCTTACTAAAAAAACCTCATTTCTGATTACAAAAGTTGATCTTCTCATTATGCTCATTATCAATCTTGAGAATCTGGTCCACTTTGTTGTTGTTAGCGGAAACGTGAAATGAAAGAATAAGGAAGAACAACAATATTTAATGTGGTTCCGATCAAAATGATCCTACGTCCACTAAAGAACAACTGCACTAATATGTATTTCACTCTACAAAGAATACAAGTGAAATACTACAAGAAGAGAACATCAAATGCCTTAGAAGGTGAGAAGACAAGTGAGAGGATGTTTTGAAAATGAATTAAGAGCTACCTATTTATAGGAATGAATTATTCCTATTGATGTTATCCATGACATCACTATGTGTCAAAAATGTCAAGGTTAAATATGTGAAACCATTTTATGGTGACCTAAATTTCACCTACCGAGATACTATCTTTGACTTTTATTTTGTACTAATTATCTTCCTACCAAATCTTCATATTAATTCATTTTCCATTGAGTTTGATTCCACAAGGACCAAACCAACTCTTTCAATCTCCACCTTGGTTTGCGTTCCGAGCATGCGTATAAACAACTCCGGCCAAAACTTCTAAGCTTACTGGGAAATCCCATTATAAGAAACAAGAAGAATCAAACCTTTGTTGAACATACTAGCTCCACCTAGCAGTTGTTCCCTAAAGTTGCATCACTTGATGTATACTCCCGCCAAGTCCTTGCAGTGTGCAAACTTGGCAAGCGGGACTATCTTGGTCAATATGTCTGCAGCGTTATCGTCTGTGATAACCTTCTCGACCTTGATAGCTCCCTCTTCTACGACACCTAGAATAAAATGGAATTTGACATCAATGTATTTGGTGCGCTCATGATATCTTTGGTTTTTAATCAAATGAATAACACTTTGACTATCACATCTTAGAGTTAACCAAACTCAATTCTGCCACCGAAACTTTCAACCAGATAGCTTATTTCACTGCCTCCGTTGCTGCCATATATTATGCCTCTATTGTAGACAAAGCGACAATCGACTGTAAAGTCAATTTCCAACTAACGACACTGCCAACGAGAGTAAAAATGTATCCAGTTGTGGACCTCCATCTATCAAGATCCCCTACATAGTCAGAATCTACATAACCGAGAACTGAAATACCTTCACTTTTTCGGAAGGTTAGGCCAACATCAAGAGCTCCTTTGAGATATCTCAATATCCACTTCAAAACTTCCCAATGCCTTTTTCCTGGATTTGCCATGCACCTGCTTACCACACTTACAGATTGAGCAATATCTGGACATGTGCACACCATAGCATACATAATACTACCAACTGCACTTGCATAAGGAACCTTTGACATATGCTCCACCTCATCCATAGACTGAGGCATTTGTAACTCTGAAAGCTTGAAATGAGAAGCTAACGGTGTACTTATAGGCTTGCTCATACTCATATGGATTAAACCTTCCCTCCGCAGTAACGCCATATTCTATATCTTCCAGATATTGAAATTGTTGCGCCCGCTAAATCTATCAATTTCAAACTTCATGGAACTCATCGTTACTTGTTCTTCCTCTTCTACTACAATGTATTTGGAACTACAGAAAATCAAAGTAATTCTTTTCTGATGTGGAAGTTCAGACTATGCTGCAACCACTGAGCATACTCAGACAGAACCTTGGCACTGATACCAATTGTTAACGGAAACGTGATATTAAAGAACAAGGAAGAACAATAATATTTAACGTGGTTCGGATCAAAATGATCCTACGTCCACCAAAGAACAACTGCACCAATATTTATTTCACTCTACAAAGAATACAAGTGAAATATTACAAGAGAGAACATCAAATGCCTTAGAAGGTGAGAAGGCAAGTGAGATGATGTTTTGAAAATGAATTAAGAGCTACCTATTTATAGGAAGGAATTATTCTTATTGATTTCATCCATGACATCACTATGTGTCAAAAATGTCAAGGTTAAATATGTGAAACCATTTTATGGTTTACCTAAATTTCACCTACCAAGATACTATCTTTGACTTTTATTTTATACTAATTATCTTCCTACCAAATCTTATTAATTCATCTTCCATTGAGTTTGATTCCACACGGACCAAACCGACTCTTTCAATTATTAAAACATGTTCAAAATATTGTTGTGTCATCATATGTATCATTCCGTAAACATCATATATAATGGACAAAATAACATCTAATACAAGCTAGTTGAATGATTGAATGAGTATTTATTACTCTCTGTCCAAATTGATTTGGTACACTTTTTTTTTTAGTCAAATATCAAAATAATGGCACATTTTTATATTTAGTAATAATCTAACTTTAAAATGTTCAGATAATTTAACATCACACAAACATCTATAACTTATTTTAGATCACAAGTTTAAGAAGATTTTTTCTTTAAAAAAAATTTGTATCAAGTTAAACAACATCACATAAATAAAGATGGAGGAATAATATTTTGTCATTTTCAATGCATGTGACTGAAGATGTTAATTAAATAAAACTGTTGTTTTTTTAATAAAGAAATTAAAAAATAACAGAGAAAGAATAACTAGAAAATATACTGCAATGTGGTCAAAGAGAATCATTATTTTGTTTTCTTGAACTTTACATTAATAAGAAGAAAAACAGTAAAGAGATAGTAATAAACTAGCCTAGAATATCTCTCTCTGCAAATATCTTAACAAACTAATTACTACTAATAAACAAATAAAAAACTAGCTAACCAATTTTAACTAGGAATTATTCAAAAACTAAAGCAATAAAAAAAATTACTCTAATGCAAAAGCATAATTCTAACAACATCAAGAGTCACTTTTGCAATAGTACTTTCAATGTGAGACTCTTGAAGTATGCTTATTATTTTCACTTCAGTACGTACTAGTATTACAAATTATACAATGATATAAAATTCTTGACATAGCAAGAAAAACCAAACAGCCCAACACAGCTAATGAAGTCTGTATATATTTTAATCTAGTTAAAGTGATACAAATATTATAACAAGAAACTGTGAGTCCACAATAGACAAGATACCTATGTTGCTCAGACTCATCAAAAATGTCAATAAGTGCATGCCAGATTTCTCTCCTGAAGAGAAGTGAAGAGTTTGTGCAACTAAGTATTTTACTAATCTATACGGAAGCTTTTCAATAAGCGATGAAATGAATCCAAAAATTGTAGTATATGATATATGGATCATGGGTAACCGTAAGGTCCAGGACCATACGGTCTGTAGCCATGGTAGCCGTATGCCCTTTCTCTGTAACTGTTATTCGTAAGAGCACAACAGCCAATAGAGTAAATAATGGAGAGAATAATGAAGATGATAAGGCTTATAAGAGAGGTATGTCGGGCATATTCTTTGATGCTGTCAAAGACAGTTTTCTTGCATAAATTGCAGTTGTAGCACATAACATTTTGTTCGTTGCTCCATGCCTTGCAGTCAGCATCTCCCTCTACTGCCCCTGCTTTCGGCACTATCCAAGTTGATGCATTTTGGAACTGGAAGTGGCAGTACGCCGGTGGTATGCAACAACCAGACTGAACAAACAGTGACATCATTGTGTAAATATTTTATATATATAGAACTAGTAACTTCCATACATATTACTCCATCAGTCTTGACTTAATTTGACTTGACACAAAGTTTTAAAAGATAATACTAAAGACTTTCTTTTTGACATTTAAACTTGTTTCCTTAAATATGCCACGTGAAGAAATTAAACTGTTACTAAAAATGGAAAGTCATTCTTTTTGAAACATAGGTAGTACTAAAAAATATGCATCTCTCACCAACCATAACAACCTTTAGTTTTAGTAAAAAATATCAAAGTTTGAGCACACTTCACCTCTAACATTTTTCAGAAAATATCTCATATAATCATGAAACTAAGGATAGTTGTTTTTAGAAAGTCATTCAATTTTGTTTGATTTATAATTTAAAAGTCACACAACTATTGATATTTATCACCCAACCAATCAGAGTTTTCATATTCTCTTTCTGCATGTTTTGCAATATTTGGTTGGATGACTTTCTCAGTGAAACACTAATAGTTGGATTATAAAACAAAGTTGAGTGATTTTCTAAGAGAACTATCCTTATAGTTAATTCACAAAAACCAACCATGTCCACCGTTACGTAACAATTAGATATATAATGATAAAATAAATAGCAAACCTGAATCTTGGGGAGCTTATTTTTGTAATAATCCTCAGTTCTGTCTGCGGGAATGTATTTACACATTTTAACATCAATCATACAACTCTTAATCTTATCCCATTGTTTTTCATCAGGCACAACATTTTTCATCCATTGTGAATATTCTTGAAACTTATCTTCCCATTCACCTTTTTCATGGCTTCTATTTTCTAGATGTGACAATGTGAAAAAAAGGTTGAACAAAGAGTAAATAATCATCCCTGTAATGATACAGAACAACATGAACAAATATATCCACAACAAAAATGATACGTGGCACGCCGCCCCTACAATTCCCATCAAAGAAATTACCAAAAGGACTACCCCTAATATCAACATCGGATGTTGAATAACTTTCTGGCACGTAGACGGGTTCGTGTTATTACCAAACGACATTGACATCAATATCAACATTGCTGAAGCCACCAACGTGATAAAATTAAGTAATGTGATGAAACAATTGCTACAACGAATCATTTTTGTAAAGTATGTATCTTTTTTTTTTGGTGTTAGAAAAGGAGAAATAAGTATGTTATAATAGATCAGACCTCTAGAGGGTCAACAGAATTAAGAGAAAACCCCAGAAATCTGATCACAATTTCTTTTTCTAATATTTTTTTCATGTATGTTTGGTGAATATGAGGTATATTGAATGATGAAGAAGAGAGTGGTTGATGGGGGATGGAAGAGAGAAATGGACGCCAAGGAGAAGGTTTAGTTACCTCTCATATTGTACCACTATATGTACGGACAGTAAAAATATGCAAAAAACTTGGTATTTTATTTTTTAATTCAATTAATATAATATATA
Organism: Solanum microdontum; assembly: GCA_036250385.1. Taxonomy (NCBI): domain Eukaryota; kingdom Viridiplantae; phylum Streptophyta; class Magnoliopsida; order Solanales; family Solanaceae; genus Solanum; species Solanum microdontum. The sequence continues at coordinate 15,998 of JAJONQ010000386.1, forward strand.
TCGTATAATTAATCATGATTCATGTGTATACAACATAACTTTTAAATGGTTACATTCACATGAAAAATTATATTCTATCTTATGATTAATATGTGTTTTATGTAGAAACCCTCTTGCTCAAGAGAGGAGAAAATCATGACCTGTCTCACAGGATTTCAATACAACTCCATTAACTTCAATGAATCAAGATTCAAATTACAAAACTCATGCAATCTAGGAATGAAACGCTTAATCTCTTCCCTCATAAAATTAAGGGATAAGGGTCTGAAAAATATCCCAACTTTGGTCGGATTTGCTGTTGCGATACTAAACTTTCATGAGGACCTATTACTTGCCTAGACTATTTAATACCATATTTTAAACATATATATTTGCCCACGTGGACATAAAAAATAATGCAAAATTATAAATAATAATGTGTCCACGTGGGCACATATATACATTTAAAATACACTATTAAATAGTTCAGGGGTAAAAAATACGGTAATAAATAGTCTAGGGAGGTAATAGGTCCTTATGAAAGTTTAGTATCACAACAACAAATCTGATTAAAGTTAGGGTATTTTTCAGACCTTATCCCTAAAAATAAGCAATACCTATATTGCCCACTATATATACCAACTACTCAGTTGATATAAAATTCAAGATCCCGACATAGCTAACTCTAGCTATACTCGGATTCAAACAATGAAAAAAACTTTAGATGATCTGATTCCTTTGTAACATAGGAACAGATCTTACACTGAATAAGCACTGAATAATATTCTCAAATAACAACTAAAGACGGAACATAACTCTATCATGTCCCTTGCTGAATGTGAGAAAATATTCCTTCGAGCATATGACTTTTTCTCTGAAATCCTTCTAATGCAAAATCTAGATTATGTCACTTGTCCCAATGACTGGATGAGTGAGTAACCTGGTACAACACAATTGGCTGAGAGTACTTATGCCATGTAGAGACGCACCAACCACTAAAGTTGTGGCTGCTGCTTTTTATAACTATCATTTTCACATAATTGAACTCTCAGTCTCTCATGGGATTAGGCCCCATATTATATCCTACAATTTGTTAAACCATCAAAACTTCATAATAACATCCCTTTTTTTTTTATGATGACAAATTATACTCAACATGTTCCCTATCAACATGACCAAATGTCCAAGTCCTCATGTACAACTTGATAGATCTCATACTCATTAACACCACAATCTTCCCCCTTTTGACATCATAAAAAATAAAGTAGTAAAACAAGTAAAGAAATATGCAATTCAAAAAAATTAATGGTCACATGGGAAACACCGAGCCAATTAGTAATGCATAAAAAGAGATAAGAGAGGTCAGTAGACATAAGGCGAAACCATTCGATTAAAATAGAAAATTAACATTTAAAATATTGCATGAAAATTACAAGAAGAACCGGACAGTGCCAACTGAAATGATCAACAAAAAGCAAGAAAGGGAGAAACAGAGGAGTTTAGGAGTAAGGAGGCTTGGGAGTGAGGGATTGAAGAAATAGGGTTATTCGAACATCCGCCTCAACATGAGTTTTCAGTAACATATCTTTTAGCTTAGCAACTTGAACATTCAAACTCTCATTTTTAATTTTCAAATCAGCTAGTTCATCTGCTCATGGTCCCTCTGCTTTGACTTTCAACAACTGAGCATTTATGCGAGCAATTTTTGCATCCCTATTTGCCAGTGTTACTGTCATTTCTTCTAACTCATGCTTCAATTTTTCGTGTTACTCCAGCAATTTGGACACCTAAGATTTTCTCTTGTTACCTGACCTTTCTTCAGGGGTGGCTCAAGGCAAAATTATATTAAGAGGCCCTTAATGTATTTTATAAAATTTATACACTAACAAGAAAATCAATTTTCTACTCAGTAGATTAATCATTTAAGACAAAAAAATATCAAATTTCACACAAAAAAAGAAAAAAAAAAAAGAAGAGTACAAAAAATAAATGTTGATGGATTATCGATGTTAAGCTACAAAACTCAAATTGAAATTTTAATTTGGTTATCATCACAAATAAGAAAAAGAACAAAACATACATAACTTAATAGTTGAAGTTTTGAGCATGGATAGTAATAAAAATATCCAAATTTCTGATCAATTTAAATGATAAAATTCTTTTTAAATAATATAATTCATTCCATTAAGTAGCTGGTGAATATCTAAAACAAATTATAAAATTTTCATATAATATATTAAATTAAAACGAACAGGAAACTTGTGCATGAATATTTTTGTGTTCACGTAGTTCAAGAAAAGATTGAAAAAAATAATTATGTTATCAATATATATAACTTAGTTCCTATATAAAACGGACAAAATTTAAAATTGAAAGTTAAAATAAATATATCAAATAATGAGTGAAGATTATGAGAATTTATTAACTTATTGGTAAAAAATACTCTCAAACAAATAATAATAAAAAATATACAATAATAATTTTATTTATATAAATTATAATAGTATATAATAAAATTAATAATAAGAACCTAAACGAATTTGGGGCCTTCAAATTTTTGAGACCTAAGGCAATGGCCTCACTGGTCAAGCCTTAGAGCCGCCCCTGCCTTTCTTCTACACACTCACATTCAACAAGTGTGGTCAGAGAAATAGTCTATTTAATAGTTCCTTTGATCCCTTTGCCAAGAGGAAAAACAAAATGATTAAACACTTCTGTCAGTAAGTAGCCATATCCCATTCTGTGTTTGCCATCCTTGACAGCAATAGTCTTGTGCATATGCTCTAACATAATAGCAGGGAGATTTATATCTACAACCTTAGAAATTTCATTGCTGAGAGCTTGTTCTAGACCATATACAGATTTGATTAATTTATAAATTTTATTTTCTTGACCTGCCACTAGACAACCTTCAGGTTGGTCCATATATATTTCCTTTTCTAAATCACCAATTAAAAATGCAGGTTCAACATTTATTTGGTGAATAAATCATTTATCAATAGATGTCAAAGAAAATAAACACGAATAATCGAAATTGTAGTCACTGGAGTATAAGTGTCAAAATAATCAAAAAAAATTTATTTTAGAGTAAATCCTTTAGCTACAAGTCTAGATTTTAGCTTATCAATAGAACCGTCAGGAAAATATTTTCTTCTAAAAACCCATTACAATCAATGAGTTTAGTTCCCGAGGGTAAATCAACTAACTTCCAAGTATTATTTTGTAAAATAAAATTTATTTCATATTTAATGGCTTCTAGAAGAAATTGCTTCGGAAAAAGTTAAAGGATCATTATCAATAATATAAGTATAAAAATCATCACCAAAATATTTTTCTATCCTTGACCTTTTACTTCTTCTCAATTCTTGATCACTTTCAGAACCATTTTGAAAAATTGGAACACTAGAAGTATTTTCCTTTTGAAAAGTAAAATCATGAGAGATATTATCACGTTTTAAAGGAAACATATTCTAAAAAAACTCAACATTTTTTATTTCAACTATAGTATTGTGTTCAATAATATCACTACTGATACAAGAAATCTATATGCAACACTATTATTAGCATAATCAATAAACATATATTAGAATCCTGGACACTAAATTTTCTTTTCTTGGGGTCAAACAACATAACCTTGGTAAATCACCCCATACTTTCAAGTATTTCAAATTAGGGGGATAACCTTTCCACAATTCATAAGGGGTTTTTTTCAATTCTCTGGTAAGGAATTCTATTTTGTAGATGACAAACAGATAAAATAGCTTCACCCAAAATATTATCAGATGCATATGAACTAATAAGCATACAATTCATTATTTCTTTTAAAGTTCTATTTTTTCTTTTAACTACAATTTCGGTGAGTATGGAGGAGTAACTTCATGAATAATCTCTTCTTTTTTCACAAAAATCATTATGCAAAGTATATTCGCCATCTCTATCAGATCTTGCTCTTTTGATATTCATGTTCAATTGATTTTCTACTTTCGATTTAGAGCAGCTTGATGGTGAGAAGCTGAGTTGGATTTGTGATATGGTCCTGCGAGGAGAAGCCAAGAAGTTTATGGTTGATGAGGAAGGTGCCTTGAGGATCAAGGGGCGGTATGTGTGCCCCTTGGTGATGATTTTACTCAAGACTATTCTTGTAGAGGATCATAGTTCGAGGTATTCTATACATCCAAGTGCAACCAAGATGTATCATGATATAAGAGAACATTATTGGTGGAGTAGAATGATTCATGACATTGATGATTTTGTTGCCTAATGTCTGAATTGTTAGCAAGTAAAGAACGAGAACCAGAGGCTGGAAGGACACTTGGAAGAATGCCCCTTCGTCACGACCCAAGCCTAGGGCCTAGACGTGACCGGCGAATGGGGAACCCGAAGGAACCCCAAACAAGCCTCATAGCGTATCATTACACATCCTTGGTCGGGGAAGCAATTAAAATGACCATAAGCGATAAGCATAATCAAGGGGGAAATCGGGACTAAGGGAACAAGAGAGAAAAAAAAAAGGGATGATACATAAATACCATAGATGAGTCAAGCTCAAGCATAATACACAACTTGTCCAACACCACCTCTAAACATGGGTACTTAGCGGGGGCCAAGACAAACTTCCGGGCTCACC
>JAJONQ010000387.1:0-60694 GCA_036250385.1 Solanum microdontum
ATGGGCGGTCACTTCATTATTCACTTAAGTGTGGCTTAGGGTGACTTGAGATAGAGGCTTAAATGGTAATGAAGGACTTACTTTGCTATCTTTTTTTTTAGTATTGTACACTTGTGTTAATTGAGTTGTAAATGATATGAATATGGTCTTATTTGTGAATGGTTACTTGAAATGTGGGTTTATGCTTGTGGTTGTAAAGGTTTGTTAAAGAAGGTCTTAAAAGCATACATTCTTTGTAAATGTCCGTTGTGCATGTTTTCTTGCATGGTCATCATACTTAGTACTTATTGTACTAATTCCATATCTCTCTATTGTTACAAGTGTAGGTGGTGGAAAGTGAAGAGATCTTTTGAGGAAGCTTGGGATATTGACTCTTCTCAAGAAGCTTGGTATGTCCTCATATATTCGAGGACATAGTTGTTACCTTTCTAGTATTTCCACTTAGATATTGTATAAGACTTATATTTTGTTGTAAAGGGTCGTGCCCCTAAGATGTTCTATGCGTGTCTAAGATGGTACATGAGACATAGAAATTATACTTCGTTACATTTGAAAGATTTTATGAGTATTATGAATTTGTTTTAAAAAGTGTTTAAATTCCTTACGGTTTTTATTACCGAATGCGATGAATGAATGCTAAGAGGCTTGTATTAGACCTCCGAGAGGTCGAGTACGCATGTTACGACTTGGGGGTGCTTTCGGGTCGTTACATTACCCCTATTCCATGAAGTCGAATAATGAGGTGATTACCCTTATTACTTAAAGTTGAACAAGAGTAGACTCCCCATGTTATTAAGATATGATTTAGTCAAGAGGCGAGTACCCATGATCCTTATAGAATCACAAGAGGTGAATACCCACGTCACATGTTGTTGGATAAGAGGCGAATACCCATGATTCATATGTTATGTTGGACAAGAGGCAAATACCCATGATCCATATGTTAGGTTGGACTAGGGAGAGTACCCATGATCCATATGTTTAGAAGGACTAGCGGCGACTACCAATGTTCCTTTATAGTAAGGAAAAGAGGTGATTCCCCATGTCTATAAAAGAAAAGCTAGACTATGTTATGATGTATGATGAGCGTGGATTGTTGCTTGAGGTGCCTTCCATGATGAGTAAGCCTGAATTGAGGTTACTTCAAGAAGTATTCCTTTCATGTTAAAATGATCTATTATGTGCATTGATTATGCCTTATGACCTTTATTGTCTAATTTTTATGTTTATGTTGATGTTTATGCTAGCTATCATATTTAGTACATATTTGAACTAATGCATACTCTTGCCTACATTTCTTATCCAAATATAGGGTCCAGCGATCTCGACTCTCATTCCCGTGGCTAGGATCTTAATAGAGCAAGACTTGAAGATAGGTGAGTCCTCGTAGAATTTGATGATTTGGCCACCATTTCTCTTATGCTCTTTTATTTTATGTTTCTAACATTATTGTATGGGCTGTGTCCCAAGATATTTATGTTGTAGATGGTTTAAGACAAAGTGTAATAGACTTTCGCCTTCTGTTATAAAACTTTGATGTTGTTAAAAAAAATGTTTTAAATTTCCGCTCATTTCTATTATCTTATGTTATGAAAGCTAAGTGGCTTATATGAGGCCTCTCGAGGTCTTGTATGCCATGTTACGTCTAGGGTGTACCCCTAGGTTGTGACAGACTTCCTAGCTGAGTTCGACTATGTGCTAGAATACAAGCCAGTCAGGGGCAATGTAGTGGCTGATGCACTAATTAGAGAGGCTGATTTTGCTGCCATCACTACAACTCACTATTACCTCCAAGATGATATCAAGGATAGAATGCAACACGGTCTAGAGGTGAAGCGACTTATGGAATTAGCTGCCCAAGGAAAGACAAGTCGCTTCTAGGTTGAATTTAGACTATGATCACTGTTGGCCAAAGGTTTTACGTGCCGAAGTCTGGGGCCATCAGGCAACAGATCATAAATGAAAGCCATGACATGTTATGGGCTTGGCATCTTAGGCAGCGTTGCACGAGGGAATTTGTCAAGGCGATCTATTATTGGCCACACATGTGAGACGACATTGAGTGGTATGTACATACATGTATTGTGTGCCAACAAGACAAGGTGGAGCAACTACAACCTGGAGGATTGTTGGAGCCACTACTCGTAGCGGATCATCCATGGGAGAGTGTGACCATGGACTTCATCACTTATTTGCCAAAAATCTGAAGGGTATAGGACGATCATGGTCGTGGTGGACGTATTCTCGAAGTATGCTACCTTCATGCCTGCCACAGCTGCTTGCACCACAAAAGAGGTTGCTAAGCTATTCTTTAATAATATGGTAAAGTATTGGGGTTTCCCAAAACATATTATCAGTGATCGAGACCCCCACTTCACTGGAAACTTTTGGAGGGAGTTGGTTGTTCGATATACTCGAAGCTGGACTTCTCCACTAATTTCCACCCACAGAGAGGTTGCCAGATAGAGCGTGTCAATGCGTTATTGTAGTGCTACTTAAGACACTATGTGAGTGCGCATCAAAAGGACTGGGCAAGACTCCTAGATATGGCACAATTTTCTTATAACTTGCAATAGAACGAGTCCACTGGGCGCACATCCTTTGAGTTGGCCACAATCCAACAACCCCAAAATCCATATTCGCTATCGGCCGCATTTCAAGGGAAGAATTTTGGACCTTACCACCACACCAAGGGATGGGAGGAGAAGCTTGACACTCCTAAGTCCTACTTGGACAAGGAAGACAATAAGATGAAGAAAGATTCCAACCACAAGCGTCGTCCCACATACTACAAAGTTGAAGAAATGGTTTTGGTGAAGTTCAATCCAAGACAGTTCAAGATACAAAAAGGCGTAAAGCAAAACTTGGTTCACAAGTACGAGGGTCCGTTCAAGATCATTTCCAAGGTAGGCAAGCTCTCTTACAAGGTGGAACTACCTCCACATTTGAAGATTCATCTGGTCTTCCATGCTAATGTACTTAAGATATACCACGAAGACAAGGATGATCCTAGCCAAAATCAGTCAAATCGAGCGCCAATTACTGTCACTGCCTTTCACGATTGAGAAATGGAGGCTATTATTGACTATCAAGCTAGGAGAAAGTGATAAAAACAAGACAATGCCATTTTTTTCATTCATTGGAAAGGACAGTCTCTCGAAGAAGCCACATGGGAACGATACAAAGACTTGTGACAATTTAAAGAAAAAATTCAAGAGTTCATGCAATAGCAATGCCCGGTGTTTTCCATTCAAATGAGGAATAAATATATAAGGGAGAAGAAACTAGAGTCATAGAAATGCTTGTGGAAGACTCTAGGGATTCCCTAGATATTTTCTTGGAAGGCCTTAGAATCTCTAGGATTGTAGAAAATTCTAGAAGAGGGAACAAATTATAAATATGTAGGGACTTGTGTAGTAAATTTTATTTACACTTTAACCCCTAGAGAGCAGTATAAATAGAGAGACTCTCATTTGCAACTCAGCCAAGCAAGTGTAATACATCATTCCAAGCAATACAAAGCCTTCTTTAAAATCTCTTTTTGTCTTTCTTCATTCTCTTAGGGATACAAGTTTCAAAATGCTTAGTTGAGCTTACAAGATCATGAGTAAGTTTTCAAGTACGGCACTGAGTGTTAGTGGAAGTCAAGTCCGTGACATTGGGCTAATAAGGAATTTTTTTGAAATTTCAAAGTTCATAAAAATTCTTGGACTTCATCTATATTTTGCACTTTTTCTGTTCCATATTTTTTATTGTTTATTTTGAATTTTACATACCTTATAAATTAATGAGTAATATGAGTATTTTATTATAATAATTATATTAATTGTTATCATTAATGGAAAATAATTTGGTGAGTAAGTAATTAGAGTTGAGGGCAAAACATGAACATATTTTTTTTCTTTTGATGTGCTAAAGGTGAAAAGTAAAAAAAAATTATTTCTAATATAATGTACAAATTAAAATAAATAAAGGGAGTGTTTGACAACTTTCTACTATTTTTCAAAGTAAGACTTGTATTACCCAAAAAGCAAAAGCATAAAGGAAATTTGTTGTAGCAATTGTGTGTTCTTTTTATTGATATGGAAATGACAAAAGAATAATTGTGTGGCCACTCATTTCCTTTCACTTTTAAGTTATCCATTTAGCTATAAGAATTACGATTTATATTATTTTTAGAATAAATTCTACTTTATTTGAAAGTCGGTGTTTGATCATTAATATTTTAAATTTAATTACCCTTAGGGCATAGATTCTCAAAATAGTTTTGTCAAGTCGTTTTAGGAGAATTTTCACCATGTGCTTGGTCATAATTTTTTGGGGAAATATTGATATTTTTTTTAAGAAATAAAATGTATCCTATAATGTCTAAAAACTATTAAAATATTCATAAATTTATATTATTATTTTATATCAATTATGTTCCATTATAAAAGTTACACTCATAAATTATAAGCTCTAAATTGTTGATAAACAATATTACAGATCAATGTAGGAGCTACTGAAGTTTCTCAACCCACAAAGGAGTATCCAATTTTTATAGTACCTCCATTTAAAAAAGAATGATCTAGTTTGACTTGACATGAAGTTTGAAAAATAAGGAAAACTTTTCAATCTTGTGGTCCTAAACTAAAATTATGCCAAATGTATCAAAATGTGTTTAAATCTTGTGGCTTTAAACATGTCACGTGGATAGTAAAAAAAGAAAGGGTCATTCTCTTTTAGACAAATTAAAAAAGAAAGTACAACGTCATTCTTCTTTAAACGAAGGAACTATTAACATTACTTTTAACAAATTTTAAGGAATTAATAATATAATTAGACACATTAAAGTTAAATAACAACAAACACATCATAAACAGTACATAAATTGAAACAGTGTATTCATAGTGCATTTCTCAAACTTGTCCAAGTTTTTACATTTTGTCGCATGTCCCAATTTGTAATGCCCTAGAAGGTCATTTTTAGAAACTTTCGTATAAATTAATGTTTTACTCCTCCCGATAGTTGACCCGGGTCTTTTTTTTATCAGTCGATGAAGTTGGTTTGAGAATTTTGGACTATTATTTAACTAGGATCTTTTAATTGAAGGGTAATTTAAAATAATTAATGTAGTTTATGGTTAATGAACCAAATCCATATATAATATAACTTAAGTTAATACCCTATGCTACTTTAGATCTTTATTCTTTGAAAAAAATAACCTCCCGAGCAGGACAGTACAACTATGGCATAACAACAAAAAATGACGACTCCTTGCATCAAGTAAGAACTTTCGCTATGAATTCTATGATTTGTTTTGATTATGGCTTCCACATTTATTTTAATTCAATTTACTAAAATTCCAATCTTTGTCCTTATGGGTCATGACATGTTTTGAGTGATTTTTGGGGTCTAGGCTAGAACTATAGCAATATGGGTGTTGTTAGTATCGAAATCTTATTGTGATTATCTATGTGAATAGCTTAAATTGATTTGGAAGCCCAATTAAAGATGAAGGCTCAAGTCCTTGAGTAATTGTTTGATGGTTTGAGGCAAATGGATTTCTCAAGCCTTGTTAATTGTATATAATCCTTTATTTCCTTGTGGTATGTGTTGGGGAGCAATGAGACTTGGTCATGGGTTGACTTGTTCATATTGAATAATTCTAATGATGAAAAAGGGGTAATAAAAGGCAATGTGATTAATTATCGGTGTGTGATATGTTGAGAATGGTTTGAAAGGCTTATTGATTCATTATTGATGTTGTATCACAATTTTGTTATTGTGAATAGTGCATTGTTATGAAAATGATCATCTCCTTATTATTTGTGTGAACATGTCATTTGCATTGAGTTTGAGACATGGTTGTGATAAGTTTTATGTGAATTGAGGAAGAATAAAAAATTAAAGAGGATGTACCATTTTGAGGAACGTGTCACGCGCCGCAACTGACAAGATGATTCAAGGGGCGTGTTGCACACCACGACGGATTCTATTATTGAGGGACATCTCACACGCCATGACAGATTTTGTTATTGAGGGTCTTGTCGTATGTCGTGATGATGCATGGATAGATATGTGTCCCATGGGTTCCATACTAAGAGACTGTGGGTGTGTATCATTAGGTCAGACTTTCATCATTATACTTGGCATTGCATATCTTTATCATTTGTGAACTTGGGAGTTCCTTTCAGTGGAACTCGTGATCGATGAACTTGATCTTGTATGTTACTGATTTGTAATTATTGGAATGTTGTAATTTAGTTGTGTGCTATGAAATTGTGAACTTTTAGGTTGGGCTGGTGTTATGCAAGTTGTAGTTGTGGAGGTTCGATTGGGGTGGTAGGAGTACCCGTATTCTATATTCTTAACTTATGTTTAGGAGTTTGCTTCTTGAGTGCCATGTGGTTTGGTACTCACCCCTTTCTTCTACATTTGTGTAGGTTATGAGCTCGAATCTTGATAATACTCTCTCTTATCTTCTTGTTTGAGGCTTCCTATGAAGATTTGTGAGGTAGTTGTTTATCATCTCAGTGGACCTTCTTACTCATATTTATGATCTCGTTCTATTTTAGAGACAACATCATTTGTGACTTGTATTTTTCTTTCAAATCTATCATAATATATTAGAGGCTTGTACAGGTGACAACCAGGTTTTGGGGGTATATTTAAATTATTTATGATTTTCTCCACTATTCTGTAGTATTAGAATTTTTTTCTCGCTTTACTTCCGCATTTATTGTATAATTTAGGTTTTAGGCTAACATGTTTTGGTGGGATCAAATGAGTGTCATCACATCCATTTTTGGATCGTGACAAATGGTATAAGAGCCCTAGGTTCATAGGTTTCACGTGTGCAGAAGTCAAGTCTAATAGAGTCTCGAGGGTCAGTGTAGAGACGTGTGTTGCTTATCTTCGAGACACTATACTGACTTTTAGGAAAAATCATTACTTATTGAATCTCTATCGTGCATCCTTTTTTTGTTGTAGTTTTTATCACTTCATTCCTTTCTCTCTATTATAGTGATGACTTTTGTGTGGTTCTTCATGTGAGACATCGATGTGTCAGGTATGACTTAAAGGTTAGATCTGGTTTGGAAGTGATAGACTTATTGAAAGAATGTGTGATTAGATTTAAAATGTTCAGCGATTCGAAAGGTTTGAGTAAGGTGATAGCTCGACGATGCATTTTGAAGATATTCAAATGATGAGAATAATGTTGCTCCAATTGAGGTTAGAATCTCTACCGTGGTTTCATAGATTCATTGCATATCAAAGAGGGTCATGATACGACTCCTACAATGGTACTGATGCCTAGTTAGTTAAAGTTAGAGAGTGTGTTACTTCTATTATCAACCTGATCTATGAAAGAATGCATATCAATTGGGCCAGAGACAAAAGAAAAACTTGGTAATATCTTACAGCTATTCAATGAGTAGAAAAGTGTGAGCTATTTGGGTACGATCTTATTAGTAAGTATGATGTGTTCTAGAAGTGGATCTAACGGAATTTCATGGTGTGATACTAGTGGTATATGAAAATGGATATGTCGATTGTCAAGTGTGAACACTAACTACTTAAAGAGTTATCCGTTATATCAGATGCTCATATAATGAGATTCGATGTTACATTCACATTTGAGTAACTAACTAGTTTGTTACTATGGACATTTGGGTTAACCGTTGTTTATAAGGAAGATTTTAGTGGTGGATCATTGGTACGGTATTTATGCATCTAGGTTTTGAAGTGTATTTCGAGGGATTCTAAATGAGGACCGGTGATTTTATCATAAGGTCGAAGGGAGTGGATCGACAACAGAATGACAAGTTTATGGGTAAAGAAAGTCCCAGAAGGTATATTTGTCTGAAGGTAATTGAAGATTTAGTAAAAAAAAGTGCATATAAAATTGTGTTAGTCCTTTGGATTTAGTTAGTATGATTAAGTCTAAGGTGTTATGTCGATGATAAGTTTGACTTCGTGATGATGGCAACATCTACTAAGCATACTGGTAATAAGAGTTCATGATGGATTAAAAATATGATGCGACTTTATGATAAGAATATTTTTACGAAATAGATTTTATATGGTAATGACAACTCGTGAGTATCTAAGGTTATGGTTTCTACTATTTAGTGAGCAGCGTGATTGTATAGAAAGTTTTATGAAGTGCTAGGACACCACTCAAATAAAATTGAAAGTATATAGAGTCATAATGGAAAGAATTAGTGATGTAGCGTGGCATTCAAAAGGAGGAGAATGCAAGGGCAAAATAGGTAACTTTATAGGGTTAAAAATTGAGTTAAGAGATGTGTGGTTTCATCTGTTTTTCTCTGGTTATGGTGATAATGTTATGTGTCATTAATATGGGTTAGAAACTATTGGATAAGATTTGAGAAAGAAGTATATAGATGTTTGAGTCGAGCGTGGTGATAAGTTCTTTTGTGATTTCGAGTTTGTGGTAGTATATTTTATCAAGGTATTGATTGGTAAGGTAAGAACGGATCGATCGCATTGGGTATTGAGGATTTCGAAGGACTTATGCATGGTTTGGATCGTAAAGTTTGTTACTTTTTATTGTTAAAAGACTTACAGAAGGGTCTCACTTAAAAGTGTTCGTTTAGAGTATAAATTGGTCAAAGGATAAGACAAGTAAGTGAGTAAGTGAAAGGAACAAGTATGGTGTAATGAACAGTTCAAGGTATTTGAAAATTTCATCATGAGAAGAATTTAAGAAAGGTGAAAAAATAATAAGACCTCTCATATAGACACTTGGTATCGAAGTTGAAAGTTATATGGATTTTCACCTTTGAGTTTAGAGATGACTATGCTATGTGAACTAGCTTGGTACGGACATATCAGGGGCATATCAGCGACTTTTATGAAGATTGGATTTTGGTTTGGGTAACAAACAATGAGGTGTAGAAGATTCTTGCTTGTTATGTGGGGCAAGATTTTTTAAACTATGGCAAGTGACTAATGGATGTACTACATGATAGACCTACAATCCTACATGGTTATTAAGGATTTGGAGTTGGATTGATACTACTTTGATTAATGAAAACTACACGGACTATTATTATGAGTTACATAGACATTTGATGGTAAATAGAGATTATGTGCTCATAGTATACATAATTATCGAGATGACCAAGAATTCCTCTAAATTTTTGTAAGAGGTATATCAGTATGAATGGTAGTTACGAAAGATTCTGTGGAGTTGACTTTGGGTGATTCAATAGTTTTATCTCCATGAAAAAGAACTAGCAGAATTTGAATTAGTGCTATCAGTCTTGGGTGGGACCCATATGTATCGTGGAATGCTAGCAAAGAAGGAGAGGGAGCCATAGTTTAGAATTATTGGAGGCAATAATGTGTTTGCTAAGAAGACTTTAATACTAGTGACGGTATGAGAGCAAAGTAAATGACCAGTGTGGTTATGATGTTTTGTTAGTATTAAGACTGTTGGCTTCAGTGAAATATTGTAAGAAGTATGTGGGATTTGATAATTTGACTATGTGTACAATTTTAATGGGGGCCAGATCGGTGGTGTAACAACCTGGAAAACTAGTAGGTGAAACTAAAGCCTTACGTAAGAGTTTTTGAGTTTGATGTGGGGTTTAGAAGTGTAAAATGATTCACGTACTTAGAATGAGGGTCTTAGGGTTAGGGCTTCAAGGTACGTCCCCCCAAGGACCACCCAAGGGGTCCTTGAGGAGGACCCTAAAACAACCACAAAACTGCCCAAAAATAGTGACCCACGGAAGGACCTACGCCCCGTAGGGTGGTCCACGCTCCGTGGGTGGTGCTTCGTAGATCAAGGCCAAGTTGAGGAGCTACAGACCCCAACCCACGAGTGACTAGTACAGTCCGTGGGTCCATCCATGTCCCGTGGGTGGGGGTTGTGGATGGGGTCTGCAAAGCTGCCTCAAAGTTGGCCAAGGTGAGTTAGATTTAGGAAATTTTCAAATTTAATTATTTGAGTGTAGGGTCGTTTTAATTCATTTTAATAGAATTATATAATTATTTTTAGACCATTAACAAACCTACTTACTTCATTAATCCCAAACTCCAAGTTCATAACTAACTTTCCCCCAAATATTTCTCTCACTAAAAACCTCCATTGGAGAAGAAGAAGTCAAGGTCTAGGGCTCAAGAACTCATCTTTTCCAGTCAAATTCATGAAGAATCTTCAACTAAGGTATGGTAGTTTTGATTCATAGTTAACTTTTCATCCATGACGTCCTTAAACTCTCAATTTCAAAGTAGATAAAATCTCCAAAACCTAGGGTTTTCACTCAAAGCCATGAATTCTTTCTAAAACGTTTTTATGATTTAATTATCTTATATTGATGTTTTATGGTAGTTTTATGATAAAAATCTTCCATGAATCAATGAATTACCCTAATTTCTCAAATTGGATCTTAAAGTTTGGGTGTTGATTGGTATTAGTAGTATGTTGTAGAATCATGAATAATGGATTGATTACTTGAATTATGTATTAATTGAGGAATTTATATGGTTTTGATGTTGAATTTCCTCCAAGACCCCATGGACCCCCATGTCCCCAAATTGTGACTATGTGATGTGGGTGAGTTCTGGTGAGTTGAGTAGTATGAGATTTTCTTGTAGTAGATTAGTTATTTGAATCATGGCACCATCTATATCTAATGTAGTAATTCTAGATTGATTGGTTGAATATGATCTATAGCCCTTGAAGGGCAACCCATGAGAATTAGCGATGTATATGAGACTTGTGTGCATTCAATTAGATTGCTTTGAGAGTAAAGTGAATACATTATAATCTAATTGTTGTGTTGATTGGATGATTATCCTTACTTGCACACTTAGACATGAATACCATACAATGTGAAAGGTTTGTCACATGTGGTGATTCTAAGGGTTGAAGACTAGTCTCCCCTATTGAATCTTGGAGCTTTAGAAAGAGTTGGTTGGATTGAGTGTCAAGACACCCTTCCATGATTGGTAAATTAAGTCAAGACTTAATATAACCTCAATGAGAATTATGCTTAGTATGGAGTGAATATTGATATGAGATGGAAGCCCTTACGATAGTAGAGGTCGTGTTTCTAGAAACAATCTCTTGGGATGGAAACCCTTGCATTAGTAGAGGTCGGGTTCTCTTGTAGCAATCCCTTGTAGCGATTGGATTCATTTCCAATCTAATAGTTTAAGTTCTACCTTAGGCAAATGGGACACCTCTTTACGGTGTGGGGTAGACACCAGATTCCATGAATAAGCTCTGATGGTCTATGTAGGTTAAAGCTAATTCCCACAAGGTCAAGTTTAGGATGAACTATGGCTATTCAAAAAGTACTACTTAGTGTGGGTTGGGGTATGGCACTTCATCCATGCATTGCACAAGCAGGCTTTCAGAGTAATTGTGGTAGATTCCTTTTATGTTATGATTATTCATATAGTGAATGTGCTTGTAACTAGATGGCAATTTCATTAGATAGTAAGGCTACTTGTAATGTTGTTTGTTAACTTGCATTGTTGCCATGGGTTATTTTCCTTCATATACTTGACTAAAAACGAATGTTTCCTCGTCTAAGAGAAATAAGCTAAGGATGAGATTAAAACATAGTAACCATGAATGAGGATCTAAAGTGACTTGCTTAGTATAAGTAGGAGTATGGGATCTTACCTATGCATTGCACAAGCTTGCCTTGAGATGACTCATGAAGTATTTTCTCTCATGTCATACTAAAACTAAATTGTATTGACTATGTATATGTTCCTAATGGTATTCCTTATGCTCACTAGATGTGATTGTTATCTACCACGCTATAGTCTATGTCTTATCATGATGTCTTTTATGCTTTTGACTTGTGTTTCCACACTAACTTGTAAATGATGGTTTAAACTAGCAAAGTGCATGCATCCAACTAAAATGTCCCCTTTTAGCATGATTTCAAAGGTTTTTATGCATGGCTATCATACTTGGTGCATTTTGTACTAACCCATATTTCTTCTACATTTTCACAAAGTGTAGAGTTTGGCGATATCGACTTCCATCTTTGTGGCTAGGATCATAGTAGATCGAGAAGAAGAAGCTTGGTGAGTCCTCATCGTATTCGAGGGCTTGACCATTATGTCTTTTTTTTCTTTCGGTATGTTTTAGACTTTTGTAAGGGTTGTGTCCCTAAGATTGTATTGCAGTGTTATATATGGTTTGAGACATAGTGTTTTAGACTCCCACTTGTTTTTATAAAAGACTTCGATTGTAAAGAAAATTTTTAAATTTCCGCACTATTTCCTATATTCTTATGTTATGATATGCTATGAGGCTTGTATAAGGCTTTTCAAAGTCTTGTACGCCGTGTCACATCTAGGAGGTAGCCTTGGACCGTGAGAATTATAGTATCAAGGCACAAGATTTTGAGATGGTTTTAAGATGTCTCAAACCATGTCTAGTAGAGTCTTGTTCATAAATGTGAAGCGCGCCATATTTATGAATAGTAGGCTATTAGATGTTAGGAAAACTTCACTTCTTCATTTGCTAAGTCGTTCCATTGAGTTTAGCTTTATTAGGTCTTTCTCCTAATGTGTGCCCTATGGTTTTCAGGATATGACTACCTTAAGGGCAAACGTTGAAAGGAATTAGGGAGACAATGTGGAGCAAGAGGTTCCCCTCAGAGCTTCTCCTCAAGATCCAATTGACCTTATAGGGGAGAATGTGGCTCATATGAAGCTGAGGTCTGCTATCTAATTGTTGGCTCAAACCTTGAAGGTGCAAGCCAATAGAGAGGTTGTAACTCCGGCAAACCCAATAAGGGGGATGGCTGCTTCTAGAGTAAGGGATTTTGTGAGGATGAACCCTCCAGAGTTTTATGGATCCAAAGAGGGAAAGGGTCCTTAAGAGTTTATAGATGAAGACTCTAAGACGTTGGACTTGGTGGGGGTGACTCCAGTAGAGAAGGGAGAGTTGGCTTCCTGTCAACTCAAGGGGGTTGCTCAAGTTTGGTTTAGTCAATGGAAAGAGGCCAGACCTATAACACCCCAAATTCGAGAAAGGAAAACAATTCCAGATTTTCAAAAGTTGCACGTGCCACTGACGGAAACCAACTACGGACCGTCAGTCAGCTCCGTCAATAGGCCCGTCAACTTTCATTCTTCAGTTGCGAACGACGATAGACCAGTACGGACTGTCAGTCAACTGACAGCCCATCAGTCAGCTCCGTCGATGGGCCAATCAAATTTCAGTTTTCAGTCTCAAATGACGGTCTACCAGTACGGACTGTCAGTCAGCTCTATCAATGACTCCGATAACTTTTAAGTCATGGGCCTTTTGGTCTTTTCCTAGTTCGTCTAGCCCCGAAACTATGTCATTTAGACCCTAAATTATGAGGTTTTAGTCAGTTTAAGCCTAGAAACATAACTAGAACTAACCTTAGTAAAAATCATTAATCAAAACTGTGAAAATTAGAAGTGTAAGAAGGGAAAGAGGTGACCAACCCTAGTTCAAGAACGCAGCAAGTTTCCATCAGTTCCAGCCCCGAAATCAAAAGATTTCTCTGTGGAATTCATCACCATGTATGTGGGATTTCACTAGTGGGTTCCTTTCGCCCATTAGGTCCCTATAATTTAGTTAGATTCTTGATTTCCTTATCATGACTAGACCTAGGGTTTCTAGAACTTCAGCAGATTACCATTAATTAGTTAGTTACATGTTCCAAATCAGATTATCATGTTATCACTTCGTTTATTGCATGAATTTCACAACCCTAGCTATGTATTTCTTTAGTTCCTTAATTCACATGCTAAGTCAGATATTTCAGTTATTTCAGATATACATGCCTCAGTTTTTGAATGTGTCATATCAATATATTATTGCGCATTCTCAGTTTGAGCTATCCAGTATAATACAGAAATCCAATCATAATGTGTAAATCACTTAATCTATTGGGAGTAGCATAATACCGAGTTGGACTAGGGTTCAGTGTACCCAAATAGTCCCAGAACTACGAGCCACGTAGGTTGTAAGTCCCCTCTGTGGGAATCATTTTAGTGATCACGCCAGCATGCCGGCCGGGTGTATTTGCTCCTCTCGATGGGGCGTATACATCGGACTCCACATTTAGCTCATGTGGTTTTATTATCGGTTATTAGTAGCTCCCACAGTTCAGTCAGACTCCATCGCATTGACCATATTTTAGTATAGTCAGTATTCATTCTCAGCATGTTATGAATTTGGTCATTGCATTCAATTAGCTCAGTATTCAGTATTTGTATCATGTTTCAGATTATATTATTGTTTTATTGCTCTATTCAGTTATGATGTTATTTCAGCTTTACTCTATCATGCATGCTCAGTACCTTTCAAGTACTAACGCATACTCTCTACTACATCTTCTTGTGATGTAGGTTCAGAATCTCAGCATCCAGATCACGTTTAGATCAGTTCCCAATCTCTAGTTAAACAACATCAGTGGTGAGTCCTCATTCTTCGAGGACAACAGTCATGTTATCTTTTCATTATTTCAGTCTTTTAGTTTCAATTTTGCTAGACTTAGCTAGGGCATTTCCCAGCACTTGTAGTCAGATAGAGGCTATTTTCAGACATAGTTAGATTTAGCTTAGTATTTGCGTTTGATGTTTCTTTTGTATTAAACTCTCAGATTTGATATTCAGTTTAGTATATGGGTATCCCCCATTATTTCAGATTTACTTAATATTATCTTCTGCAACAGTCTTATTTCTGTCACGACCCAGGGGTACCCCCTAGCCGTAACACGACGTACTCGACCCCAAAAGTGGTTTAATACAAGCCCTTAGCGTCATCATAACATAAGATCATAGAAAAGTAGGGAAAATTTAAAACTTCTTTCAAACAATCTCAAAATATTTTCATAAACAAGCGGAAATCTTTACTAAGCCTTTGTCTCAAACCATCTATAAATAACATGAATAAAAGTCTTGGGATGCAGCCCATATAAATTCTAAAACATAAGGAAAATGACATAAAGGAAGCATAAGGGGTTTGTCCTCGAACCTATGAGGACTCACCAATTCTTCAACTCTTCTTGCACCTAGGAACCTAGCCTCCAAGCAACTCAATCTCCAACACCCTACATTTGATTAGAATGTAGGCAATATGCATTAGTAAAAAATGTACCATGTATGAAAGCTACCACAACATTATAAGAGCATCTCTAAATGGTTAGTCAACATAAGACATAAGCATAAGAGATAAGAACATAGTCATAACATAATCATCAACAAAAGCTTCATATAAACATAAGTCAATATAAGACATAGTCATACATATAAGCGTAATAAACTCTTAGTCATCTTTATCATAATAGCACCATTCTTAAGTAACCTCAAAAGCATACAAGTGCAAAGCAAGAATAGCATCCCATAATACTACCCAAGCCAAGTATCCCTTTTTGGTCATCTTAATCATAGCCTACACACATGGTCAACTCTTAAACTTCTCTATGCCATAAGGGTACCATACTTCTAAGTAACCTCAAGACACACTTGTGCAACACATGAAAGGCATCCCATACTACCATTCACACTAAGCATAGCCTTGAAGTCATCCAAGTCATATTCACCCTACTTTGGCCTCATTATTAGTTTAACTCTCATAACTAAGGGAATCTCTCACCTTTAATCTATCATAACTAGGAATGGAAACTCTAGCACAATCTTATCTCAAGACTTCTCTTTAGTGACCCGAAGTCATACTTGTCCAATACAATCATAGCATCCCATAATACTAATCATGCTAAGTATTACTTTTAGGTCCTCTTACTATTTCTTCTTGGTTTGGAATCTAGTTACTCCATTTCACTTAAGAACACTATGAGGTACTCTCTTAAGTACATCTTAGTTCAATATTAGATTGAACCCTATGAGGTACTACTCTTAGCATGTCTAGGTTCATCATTTACATTGTCACTAAGAGATACTACTTTAAGCATGTCTAAGTCCATTCATACTCTTGAACACTATGAGGTACTTCACTAAGTTAGTCTTAGTTCAATTATGCTTTAGAAAACTATGAGATGTTTCTCAAGCATGTCTTAGTTCATTGTATATGGAGATTGCTACTAGGGACCTTAACTCAACTATATGAAGGGCCCCATCTCATGAGACCTAACTTTGAGAAAACCCACACTCTACTAGTAAGAGTTTCCCTTTTAACTTGGATAGTCCTCACATCAACTAGGTGTGGCTCTCCTTTCTTCTAGGAGTCCAGACCCTATCTTGTGTGACACTCCATCTCATTGTAAATATCCACTTGGATCCAAGAATAAACCACAAGGTTTACTTGTCAAGCCTAGCTTAACACTCATCTCTCATGGAAGGATGTCCTTGACAATCCATCCATGTTCAAGTGATTCTATCACTTCATACTTCAAGCATTCACAAGGCAGGTTAGGTGAGTATAGGCCTTTCACCATAATTGTACCTATTAGACTCTATTCTCACTTAGACTTTACTATCAAAGCCTTAGTATCTATAGACAATAATATTAGCCTTCAATATCCATAACTTGGAGTCTTCACTCTTAACAACTTTACAACATGTAAGCATCTTATGAACCTAAATTTCAAGGCATTTATTCACACTTTTCATTACTAGGTGATTCTAACCACAATTCATCCTAAAGGTTCAATTTCAACATTTCATGCCAAGATTCATCATATACAATAGTATAGTTCAATTCATAATTATTTTATCCTAAATTTGATCAATTACTACTCATGACATTAGTCTAGGAAGATTACTCATGAACCTTCAATTTCCCCTCTAATGGCATCAACCCACAAAACATGAAACTCATCAAGTAAACTCGGGTTAAACATTTAAATCACATAATTTCATCATTATATCACAATTCAATGCTATATCAACCAAAAATAAGTATTATCTAACGATTTGGAATCATACCCAACTATACCCACACTTTGGAAGAAACCCTGGCTTAGATTGGGGTTCTTCTTCACAAATTATGGGAAATTCTTAGGGGACTCTGTGGGTGGAAGAACCCATAGATGAAAATCTAAACATACCTTTAATCAAAGCCCTAGCACAAGCTCTCAACAATGGACTTCATTCTTGAATTTAGGTTCAACCTCTTCTTCAATGGAGGTTCTTCTTAGAGAGAATTATTATATGGAGAGGATAAAGTGGGTTTTCTTTTGATTCTAGGGAGAATGACTTAATTGAGGTAAACTTAGGTCTAATAAGCTTATATAGTTGCTAGGAAAGAAATAGAATAATGCAGGGTTAACTTTTGTAAATAACTAAGGACCCTAAACGTTTTAACTTAAAATTTACTAACCACCACGATTTAGCTTGCCCTTTGCACCTCCATGGCTCGCCAAGGGCACTAGGATACTCGCCAAGTGGACCCTTGGCTCGCCCAAATTTCCAGCAAGCTCAATAATGGGGCAGTTCACTTAGGCAATCTAGGGAGTCAATGGGTGATTCGCCAAGTAGGTTGGTGAGCTATGACTTAGCTCGCCCTTTGGTCCAGGACCTAGGCCAAAAGGGCAGTCCTCTAGGCGACCTTAGGTACCCTTTGGCGCATCACCGAGTGCCTTGGGTGATCAAGCTGCCCAATCGTCAACTAGGAACCTAGGAGAATAAGTTCTCTTTCACTCTACCTTGATATCTTAGTCCCTTACAACCCTATACCATTCCATAGATAGTCTTCTAAACTACGGGGTCTAACGTGTATCTTGACGTTCAACTACTAAGCCCCTCATTAAAAGTACGAAAAGTCTCATCTACGACTCTATTTCACATACATCAAACCTTAGAACCCTAGCTTGTGGCTTTAATTTAGTCTACTAGTTTTCGGAGTGTTACAATTTCTTAGTTTACATTTAGTATGCTCATGATTATGCCAACGTAGTTAGCTTGGGGTCACTTGTGATCCTAGGTCCCGTGTCCATGTCTCGGGGGTAGCTCGGGGCATGACAAGACCAGTAGGAAGAGGTCCCATTGAGTGGGAAGTGTTCAAGAGTGCTTTTCTAGATAGGTTCTTCTAGTTAGAGATGAGAGAAGCTTTGGTGCTTGAATTTATTAACCTTAGACAAGGTGATATGAGTGTTAAGGAATATGTATTTAGGTTCAACCGATCGTTCCAATTCTAGTGTCTAATCCTAGGTCGGAAATGTGTAAGTTTATGTCGAGTTTATCCGAACTAGTGGGAAAAGACTGTCGTATGGATATGCTTGATCATGATATAAACATTTTTTGCTTTGTTGTTTTTTCTCTCCAAATTGAGGAAGAGAAACTTGAATAAAGGTTGAGGGAGAAAAAGAGGGTTAGGGTAGATGATGATAGTTCTTCTCTTGGAAGGTTCTTCGAACAACGTCCTTCAATGTTTTTCCAAAGATTTAGTGATGAGATGGTGAATAACCCTAAGCCTCCAAGAGGGAGTATTAGTGAGTCCTTGTGGCCTCTTTGTGTTAGGTGTGATAAGAGACATTTGGGTAAATGCTTAGCGGGCTCCAATATTTTCTTCGGATGTGGTGAGTCGGACCACAAGATAAGGCATTGCCCTAAGGTTGTTAGAAATAAAAGGGATAGTCGTCGTAGGTCTCAACCCTACCCTTTATCCGATCCTAGTGGTTCAAGTGCTAGATCTCCAAGGCAAATTAGGTCCTTTTCTCTCCAAGCTAGAGGTGAACAAGAGTGTCCTCCAAATATTGCTCCCGGTATGTGTTTTATGCTTATTTAGATTCCGGTGTTACTTGTCTTTTATGACTTGATAGCCTTGATGTTGTCCTTAGTATAAATGGGTTTCATTATGGTTATGTGTGTTTGTTGGTAGAACCCAACTTAGTCATGAAGAGTTTTAGGGTGTGTTGGGAGATTTTGATAGATAGAATGTTTGAGTGATGCCTAGAGATGATGAGTGAGTAAACTCCTTTAAGAGGGAGTAGAAGTGTAATTCTCCATGGTTTAGAATCACCTTGTGTGATAGATGTGAAAGTTGAGTGATAACTTGTTCCGACCTTAGAATCGAAAGAGATGAGGCTTAGAAGAGTCTGTATAGGCCTACTCCCAAGGGGGAGATAATGTGCTTAGATAGCAAGGTCATTGAGTGTTTTGATGTTCATGATTTGGATTGGCCTGAAATTCTCACCTTAAGGGGTGTAGTGGGTTTGAGCAGTTTAGTTTCAGTTCGGTAGGCTCATATGAGATCCTGAGTGGTGTTAGTAAGTTTGTTTGTGAGCTAGGATTCTTAAATGAGAATCTCTCTAAATTTAGAGTACCGGTAGAAGTCTTAGACCGACAAATTAAGAAGAAGAAGAATTAGGAAGTTACTTTCATGGAAGTGTGAATGAGTGGTCTTTGTGTGAGGGTTTTAGGTGAGGGTGCTACTTGGGAGGCCAAAGGGCAATGAGATGTACCGATACCCTTATCTTTCCTTCTATTCCTCCTTTCGCTTGGAAATGATAAGTTTCCCTTGACTTGTTTCATGTTTCTAAAGACTTGATGTTGTAGGTAGTTCCTCTAAAATTCCCTTGTTTTGGAAGTCATGTGTGAATTATGAGTTTTCCATGGTTCCCTTAAATTATGCATGTTCTTGGTGAAATTCATGTTTGAATGAGAAAATGAGTTTTTATGATTAATGTTCCACATGTTGTTGTGCATTTAGTATGAGTTGCCTATTTGACTTCATGAGATGTGTTGATGAACATGCTTTAGAGTGCTTTTGAGAGTATTGGCATATTGGCTCCATGACGTTGTGTTGAGCATTGTTTAGATGGGGAAAAGTTAGTTCCTCTTTTGAATATGAGAAATATTGAGTGTCATGCATATTGGGTTGTTAGATGAAGTTCCTACTCCCTTGTATTGCATTCTTTATGTGTTGAGAGGGAGTTGATGTTTCCTCCTTTGAATTGTGCATTATTTTGATGTTTCATGCATGATAGGCTGCTAGTCTTGAGTCTTTGATACCATAAAGTGTTTAGAAGTGTCATTCAAGAACGAATGTTCCCAAGGGGGAGATAATGTAACAACCCGAAAAACTAGTAGGTGAAACTAGAGCCTTACGTAAGAGTTTTTGAGTTTGATGTGGGGTTTAGAAATGTAAAATGATTCCCGTACTTAGAATGACGGTCTTAGGATTAGGGCGTCAAGGTACAACCCCACAAGGACCACCCAAGGGGTCCTTGAGGAGGACCCTAAAACTGCCCCAAAACGACCCAAAAATAGTGAGCCACGGAGGGACCTACGCCCCGTAGGGTGGTCCACGCTCCGTGGGTGGTGCTTCGTGGATCAAGGCCAAGTTGAGGACCTGCAGACCCCAACCCACGAATGACCAATACGGTCCGTCGGTCCATCCACGCCCCGTGGGTGAGGGTCGTGGATAGGGTCTGCAAAGCTGCCTCAAAGTCAGCCAAGGTGAGTTTTTGTTTTTACCCTCCCTAAGAGCTCCAACCCCTTTTTTCTTTCTTGGTGACTCGAACTCACAACCTTCAGGTTGGAAGTGAGGGGTGCTTACCTTCCGAGCAACTCCCTCTCGTCGCCAAGGTAAGTTAGTTTTAGGAAATTTCAAATTTTAATTATTTGAGTGTAGGGTCATTTTAATTCATTTTAATAGACTTATATAAGTATTTTTAGACCATTAACTAACCTATTTACTTCATTAATCCCAAACCCCAAGTTCATAACTAACTTTCCCCTAAATATTTCTCTCACTAAAAATCTCCATGGAGAAGAAGAAGTCAAGGTCTAGGGCTCAAGAACTCATCTTTTCCAATCAAATTCGTGAAGAATCTTCAACTAAGGTATGGTAGTTTTGATTCATGGTTAACTTTTCATCTGTGAAATCCTTAAACTCTCAATTTCAAAGTAGACAAAGTATCCAAAACCTAGGGTTTTCACTCCAAGCCATGGACTCTTTCTAAAACGTTATTATGATTTGATTATCTTATATCGATGTTTAATTGCTGTTTTATGGTAGTTTTATGATAAAAATCTTCAATGAATCCATGAATTACCCTAATTCCTCAAATTTGATCTTAAAGTGTGGGTGTTGATTGGTATTAGTAGTATGTTGTAGAATCATGAATTTAATGGATTGATTACTTGAATTATGAATTAATTAAGGAATTTCTATGGTTTTAATGTTGAATTTCCTCCAAGACCCCATGGACCCCCATGTCCCCAAATTGTGACTATGTGATGTGGGTGAGTTGTGGTGAGTTGAATAGTATGAGATTTCCTTGTAGTAGCTTAGTTATTTGAATCATGGCACCATCTATATCTAATGTAGTAATTCTAGATTGATTGGTTGAATGTGATCTATAGCCCTTGAAGGTTAACCCATGAGAATTAGCTATGTGTATGAGACTTGTGTGCATTCAATTAGATTACTTTGACAGTAAAATGAATACATTATAATCTAATTGTTATGTTTATTGGATGATTATCCTTACTTGCACACTTAGACATGAATACCATACAATGTGAAAGGTTTCTCACATGTGGTGATTGTAAGGGTTGAAGACTAGTCTCCCCTATTGAATCTAGGAGCTTTAGCATGAGTTGGTTGGATTGAGTGTCAAGACACCCTTCCATGATTAGTAAATTAAGCCAACACTTAATATAAACTAAATGGGAATTATGCATAGCACCGAGTGGATATTGATATTAGATAGAAGCCCTCACGATAGTAGAGGTCGGATTTCTAGGAACAATCTCTTGGGATGGAAACCCTTGCATTAGTAGAGGTCGGGTTTTCTAGTAGAAATCCCCTTATCCCATAACTACGTGCCCCCGTAGGTTATTTAGCCATTGGATTAATTTACAAGCTAATAGCTTAGGTTCTACCTTAGGCAATTAGGACACCCCTTTACGGTGTGGGGTAGACATCGGATTCCATGAATAAGCTCTGATGGTCTATGTCGGTTAAAGCTAATTCCCACAAGGTCAAGTTTAGGATGAACTATTGCTATTCAAAAAGTACTACTTAGTGTGGGTGGGGGTATGGGACTTCATCCATGCATTGCACAAGTAGGCTTTAAGAGTAGTTGTGGTAGATTCCTTTTAAGAGTAAGCTTTAAGAGTAGTTGTGGTAGATTCCTTTTATGTCATGATTATTCTTGTAGTGAATGTGCTTGTAACTAGATGGAAATTTTATTAGATAGTAAGGCTACTTGTAATGTTGTATGTTAACTTGCATTATTGCCATGGGTTATTTTCCTTGATATAGTTGACTAAAAGCGAATGTTTCCTTGTGTCAGAGAAACAAGCTAAGGATGAGATTAAAACATAGTAAACATGAATGAGGATCTAAAGTGACTTGCTTAGTATAGGTGGGAGTATGGGATCTTACCTATGCATTGCACAAGCTTGCCTTCAAGTGACTCATGAAGTGTTTTCTCTCATGTCAAACTAAAACTAGATTGTGTTGACTATGTATATGTTCCTAATGGTATTCCTTATACTCACTAGATGTGATTGTTATCTACCACGCTATAGTCTATGTCTTATCAAGATGTCTTTTATGCTTATGACTTGAAATCCACACTAACTTGTAGATGATGGTTTAAATTAGCAAAGTGCATGCATCCAACTAAAATGTCCCATTTGAGCATGATTTCAAAGGTTTTTATGCATGGCTATCATACTTGGTGCATTTTGTACTAACCCATATTTCTTCTACATTTTTCACAAAGTGTAGGGTTCAGCGATATCGACTTCCATCTTCGTGGCTAGGATCATAGTATATGAAGAAGAAAAAGCTTTGTGAGTCCTCATAGTATTCGAGGGCTTGACCATTATGTCCTTTTTTGTCTTTTCTTATGTTTTAGACTTTTGTAAGGGTTGTGTCCCTAAGATTGTATTCAAGTGTTATAGATGGTTTGAAACATAGTGTTGTAGACTCCCACTTGTTTTTATAAAAGACTTCGATTGTGAAGAAAAGTTTTAAATTTCCACACCATTTCCTATATTCTTATGTTATGATATGCTATGAGGCTTGTATGAGGCTTTTCAGAGTCTTGTATGCCATGTCACATCTAGGGGGTAGCCTTGGGTCGTGACAGGTGGATTGTGGGTAGTGAAAAATCAAGGAGTTTGAGTCAACTGAGTGGAAATGTTTGATATGGGCTCTTTAGAGAAAGCATGTAGTGTTATTCAATCTTTGTTTCATACGTTGTTATGCGACCACTAATTTCGTCCTGCACGTGGTTTGGAGTATGATTCACTATCTATGACCATGCATGTTTTTACTTCTGTGGGTGAATCCCTAGAGGTGGATTAGGTATACCGATCTTGCGATGTCCTCTTGGTAGGATAGGATGCTTATGCAAACTTGGTCATTTTTATATGACAGATTTGGTGTTGCCTTGGGGCAGTTGAATTTTTTCAGTGGGTCTACACGCACAACCTTACTTATGAGAACTTATAGAAGAGATACTATGAATAGTTATAATTGTCCGTTAGTCTTAATATTCATATCGTGTTCGAGGTCACATTCTGGCTATGTCTGATTGAATGTGGGGATCATTCAATCTAGTTCTATTAATCTTAAAGTTTGTCTACAATCACAGTTACTGATTAGCATTGCGATAGTGAGGTTTTGTATACTTGGATGTATGGCTCGCTGAGTGATTACTTGAACATTTCCTTCTTTGGGTTAGATAAGTTTGATTTTCCTGTGATGGGTACCTGATGTGTAAAGATTAAATTCTTATAACTTAAGCTCATGGAATGATTAGGTTGTGAGAATTGTATCTTGATAAGCTTTGTGATGGTTTGTGCATTATGAGTATGGGGTGGTTAGTTCAGGTTCACTCTTTGTTGTAGCCAGAATTAATTAAGAATTCTATCGTATTTATATGAGAAAAGATTTGTCCTGGTGGTTTTGTTATGGCCTAGAGGGTTTAAGTTCAAATTGGGTACATGGATTAGTCTATGACTTGGTAATCACTCCTGATTTGTTGATTTACCAAATTTTGATTTGAGAGTTCACTTCTTAGTAGTAGATCTTGATAGAATGGTCTTAAAAAGGAGCTCATTTGGAGAGACGTACACCGACTCTGGAAGATAATATCTCAGGTTTGGTAACATCGGTTATTCTTTCTTCTTCCTCCTTATGTTCGAGGACGAATATGGTTTTTAGTGGTGGATAATGAAATGACTCGGAAGGTCATTTTTTGGAAACTTTCATATAAATTAATGTTTTATTCCTCCCGATAGTTGCCCCAAGTCTTTTTTTTATCTGCCGATGAAGTTGGTTTGAGAATTTTGGACTATTCATTTAACTATGTTCTTTTATTTAAAGGGTAATTTAAAATAATTAATGTAGTTGATGATTAACGGGTCAAGTCCATATATAATATAATTAAAATTAATACCCTATCCACTTTAGATCTTAATTCTTTGGAAAAAAATAACCTCCCGAGGAGGACAGTACAACTACGGCATAACAAACAAAATGGCGGATGCTTGCATCAAGTAAGAACTTTCGCTATGGCTTCTATGATTTGTTTTGATTATTGCTAAATGCATCTGCCAATGTTGTTGTGGTTTTTTTTAATAATTGTTGGTGAAAGCATTAACACCAGATAGTCAAATTACAAAATTACTTGTATCCAATAATAACAACTATGTGGCGTCAATTATTAGAGCAGAGAGATTTTGAGGAATCCAATATGAAGTTAATTTCTGTTTTTGTTCACTAAATGATAAGAGTTACTTAATCAAGTAATATTATAATTTAATGGTGGAGGAAAAGGACTTGAAAATTAATTGCCCCTTCTCTGTTGAAATTGGATCCTTAATGGGACAAATTTTGGGGTGGGAATTGATTTGTATATCTACTTAAAAAATTAAGGTTATGCACTTCGTGAATTAATTTGATGTAATCTGGGTTGAATTTTTGGATTCCTCGTGGGTATCATATTGTGACCCAAGTTCTGATACATTAGTACATGTAATTAAATATTAAGTATATTGTATTATATTAATACCATTAAATTTATGATATTGGAGAAATTATAATTTAACCATAGGGTAGAAATTCAAAAAATATGAGAGTTGACATATTAATTGACATCAAAATTAGAAACTTAGTTATATATCTATGCTATATAATTTATGGGTAAATTAGATAGGTAGTATTTTAATTTAATTTACTAATATTCCAGTTTTTGTCCGTATGGGCCTAGACAAGATTGAGTGATTTTTGGGGTCTAGGCTAGAAGTATAGCAATATAAGTGTTGTTAGTTTCGAAATCTTATTGTGATTATCTATGTGAATAGCTTGCATTGATTTGGAAGCCCAACGAAAGGGGAAGGCTCAAGTCATGGAGTAATTATTCGATTGTTTGAGGCAAGTTGATTTCTCAGCCCTTGTTAGGTGTATAGAATCGTATATTTCCTTGTGGTATGTGTTGGGGAGTAATGGGACTTGGTAATGGGTTGACTTGTCCATATTGAATAATTCTAATGATGAAAAAGGGGTTATAAAAGGCAATGTGATTAATTATTGGTATGTGATGTGTTGAGAATTTTTTGAAAGGCTTACTGATTCATTGTTGATGTTGTATCACAATTGTGTTGTTGTGAATTGTGCATTGTTATGAAAATGGTCAACTCCTCATTATGTGAACATGTCAATTGCATTGGGTATGAGACATGGTTGTGACAAGTGTTATGCGAATTGAGGAAGAATAAGAAATTAAAGAGGATGTACCATTTCGAGGAATGTATTGCGCGCCACGACGAATATTATGATTCGAGGGATGTGTCGCACGTTGCGATGGATTCTATTATCGAGGGATGTGTCGCACGCTGCGATGGATTTTATTATCGAGGTTCGTGTCACACACCGCAACGATGCATGGATAGATTAGTCCTCCATGGGTCCCGAACTGAGAGACAATGGGTGTGTATAATTAGGTTAGATATGCATCACTATTCTTGATATTGTGTTTCATTGCATTGCATATCTTTATCATTTGTGAACTTGTGAGTGCCTTTCAGTGGAACTTGTGATTGATGAACTTGATCTTGTATGTTCCTAATTTGTAATTGTTGGAATGTTATAATTGAGTTGTGTTCTATGAAATTGTGAACAGTTAGGTTGAGCTGGTTTTATGCAGGTTGTAGTTGTGGAGGTTCGGTTAAGGTAGTAGGAGTACTCGTATTCTATATTCTTAACTTGTGTTTAGGAGTTTTACTGTTGAGTACCATGTGGTTTGGTACTCACCCCTTGCTTCTACGTTTGTGTAGGTTATGAGCTTGGATCTTCATTACACTCTCTCTTATCTTCTTGTCTAGGGCTTCCTATGGAGTTTTGTGAGGTTGTTGTTTATCATCTCATCGGACCTTATTACTCCTATTTATGATCTTGTTCTATTTTAGAGGCTTGTACACATGACAACCAGATTTTGGGGTATATTTAAGTTAGTTATGAATTTCCGCATTATTCTGTAGTATAAGACTTTTATTCTCGTTTTACTTCCGCATTTATTGTATAATTTCAGTTTTAGACTGTATTGTCTTGGTGGAATAAGACGAATGTCATCACATCCATTTTTGAGTCGTGACACAATTTGACCTGCGGGGGACAATATTTAGAAATTTATCCTCATGAACGTTAACCAAAGTAAATTATGTTAATGAATGCAACTAATATATTTCTGAATAATGACACAACTATTTTTTCTAAATTATGAAAAATTGGATATTTTATTTGTCAAACATATTTGTTAAAAAAAACTGACAAGTTATATGGTCAAACACTTTTTGCCAAGTTTTTTTTTTCTTTCCAAAAACTATGAGCATAATTGGTTTGGCGGAAAAGTTGGTTAAACCTACTTTTAAGTTATTTTTAGCTTTTGATAATTTTTGACAAAATTTAAATAATATAAAATACTTTTAAAAGTTAAAAGTAGGTATTTCCTTAGTTTTCATTTTTTAAGGTAAAAGTTACGTTTAAATTTTTAAAAAGTAATTTTAAATAACTACTTTTTTTAAGTTAAGCCAAACGGGCACTACTTCTACTTTTTATGGCTAAAAGGGAAGTTGACATTTCAAATTTGAAAAACAACTTATAGCTAGCATTTGGTCATTGATTTCCATTTTTTTGGCAAGTCATTTTTGAGTGAAGTTTCATCATGTGTTTGACCATAGTTTTTGAGAAACTTTTAAAATAAATATTATTTATACCCATAAGTTTTTAAAACTATTAACATATCCACAAGTTTGTATTATCATTTTATACTGAACATATTTCGTAAAAAGTCATGGTAGTGAATACAACTAATATGAATCTGGAAAAAGAGAAACAAAACAAATGGAAAATACCATTGATTTTGTATATGAAAAACTACTATTACTACTTATAATTAGAAGTGACTTCGGAGAGTAAGCTTGGACAAAAACTATATAAAATATGAATGTAATTATATAAATTTTGTACAACTAGTTAGGATTGAAATTCAGTCAAACTATAAATGATGAGTGTTTTCAAAAAATACAATTTGAGGTAATTTTTAATTTTTCAAAGTTTTCAAATAAAAGAAAATGACCCAATATTAATCCCTCTGTAATACCTCGGGTGTTATAGTTGTCATTCTTTGCGTATAAAGGACTTAAAAGTTTGTTTTTTTAGAATTTTATCGTAGCACCACGCATGAATTGATAACATGGTATTTTAATCGAAATATGAAAAAAGGTATATGTATATTTCCTTCCTACTATATGTTAATTAGTCGTGGAAAAATTCTTTGGTATGATATATTTGTATATGTATTTATTTTTATAAGAGTTTTATTAATTAATAATATTTTAATTGTCACGACTCAGACCATCGTAATTGGCACCCACACTAACTCTCTGGTGGGAGAACCATTAATACTAATTAGCTAACCAACTTAATCAAGATACTAAAGCATTTAAGTTATGGAAGCAAGTTAAATGCTAAGGAAAGAAATAGGGAGTTCCCATAAACTCCAAACAAAAGTCTAACAACTAAAACAAATCTAACATTGCGGAAGTAATGCCTAGAACTTGAAAGTCAATGTACAAAAACATCTAACAAGATCCATAAGTCTAAACAAGAAGGGTTACAACACCAAACTAATGTATTAACAACTAGCTAGAAAGTCTAAGTCTGAAATGTGGCCATAGACAGAAAGAGAACTCATAGCAGCCCGGAAGAACTAGCTCACCCTTGAATTCGAACGACAATCACTGATCTTCTAAGCGAGATCTGTCAATAGCCACCTAAAGATGCCCTGTACTCAACAAATAAAGAGTAAGTGCAGTATCAGTACACAACCACATTGTACTGGTAGGATCACGCGGTTATCCCACTAAGTGCAACATACATAAGTCAAGACAACAATACAATAACATGCATACACCGAACATATACAATATCATCATCATTTTACGAACAACGAACAATTTCACGATTCTCAAATATCACAGTTATATCAAGTCATTGGTCCTCTCATAAAATCCAAACCCAAATTGTTAGCATATCGGAACGTGGTAC
Source organism: Solanum microdontum (assembly GCA_036250385.1). NCBI lineage: Eukaryota > Viridiplantae > Streptophyta > Magnoliopsida > Solanales > Solanaceae > Solanum > Solanum microdontum. The sequence continues at coordinate 28,493 of JAJONQ010000387.1, forward strand.
CTGATCCAATTATTATGTTGGAACGTGGCAACCGATTCCATAATTATGCCGAAACATGGCAACCGATCCAAGTTAGTTTGTCAGAACGCAACACCCGATCCATTTAACAAGCCACAATCACAATCACAAAGTACATTCTCATAATCATACAATCAAGTCATGATTCATGGCATTCATCATTCACAAATCCTCATTTACAATTAATGTGATCAATAACGCAACATTCACATACATACATGTATCATAATGACGAAAGAACAATCATACATCACACTGTCATAGAATCACAACCATCACCTACCTCGAAACAAGCTTAAAACCCCTAAGAAACTTGGTTCTTCCCTTTCCGGATTCGTTCCGCTTGTTCTTAGTCTACAAACAATCATAACAACACGGAAATTAATAAACAATCACTAATTACCCAAATTACTAACAATTATATCAACCCTAGATCATACCCATGATCCCCATATCCAAATTAGGGTTGTTTCCACCATAATTCTAGATCAAAACCCTCCCCCATTGATAATTACCCATTAGATTACGTTCTACGGATTCGAGGAGTGAAGTTCTTACCTTTAGCCTCAAGAATGGTGGAAGACTGTTAAGAAAAGCCCTGGGTTCGTTCCTTAGCTCTCAAGTTCAAAAATTGCAGAATAAAACGATTTTGGAGTTTATTTTCGACTTTAAGTCGCGTCTGCCCCGCCAAAGCGGCTTCACCCAGCTACAGCGGCCGCGCCTTGGCAGCAAAAATCCCCGCCATAGCGGCTTGCATGGAACAGTGAGCAAAAATAATAAATCGAAGACCCCATTTCACAAAACACCTTCAACCAACGACACTCAGAAACTACCCGTTCACGCCAAGATCAGTTTCAGGAGTTCCACTCACACGAATTCAATTTTGTAAAGTCGTACAAGTTCCTTAACGACTTACCTATCTACTCATGTGGTCAAATTCATAATTACATCACCCAATTGCTACCAGATTTCCCTAGACCTCACAAACTCCAATTTCATCCAAATCTGGACTAGGTAGGGAAATCTCAAGTTACTACAAAAAAGTTTTTCGGCCCAAAAAATTTTTCCATTGGCTCTTCTATAACGACGAAACCCGATCGTTACATTAATGGAGATAGTAAGTTTTGTTGTGTCAAAAAATAATTTTCTATTAATTGAGTTATATTTTTTTTAAAATTATATGTATTTTACCACAAATATATGAAATATGTAAGTATATATAAATTGGAAAATTAATGAGAGACTAATGAATAAAATAAACTGGCCCCACCCAGGTGTCATCTTATAGAGTGAGTAGTCAATTGGATATACATGCATATATATTTTCCAAAAGATTCAGATATGTATACAAATTATTCACCATTTCTCATCTCTACTACTTTAGTAAGTAACATTGATATTTTAGTAATTTGCTTGATTTTGTTCTAATGGTCAGAGTTCACTGGATATTCAACCAATCATATGTAAGATCATTTAGAGTCTATTGCACAACTCAAAGAGGTTTACTGCGTAACTTGACATAGGATTTTAAGGAAATACTTACAAGACTAGTTTTATGGTTGATTAAGATCTTGTTTTACTTGTTCCTGACCTCAATATCAAGAAAAATCTAGAGGCTTCTAGGTTGGATAAATTGGTTTCTTCTATCTTAGAGCAGTGATTAGCTAAGAAACAAGGAAAACCTTTATGGGTTATGTCAAATATTAATGGTATTGCCAGAGCTATGAAAATTGTGATTATCTGAGTCATATCAAGTGTGGGAGCAGAGTTACAGTAGTTTTATGAAGCGAGTCTTAAAGGTATGTTAAGGCAAATTCTCTTCTTTTTTCATATCGCATGAATCCAAAAAAATTATAAATTATTGAATAAGTAATCTCTTTACTATTCATTGGTAGAAAGACCCACTGTGAAGGGCATTGGGATGTTAGCTGATCTTAATTCTCGACCTTATTGTATCATTGTCATATTTGTAACATTGCAAAGTATGTTTGACTGTTAAAGTTATTTTTCTTTCAAGTTTTGTATTCCTTACGTCAAAGAACGAGCTATTAACCTAAAAGTAAGGTTGAAATGTTGGAGAATTGTATTTTTGTATTTATGGAAATTATTAGGTCATTTTAATCTTGTGTCTAGAAAGGACCATACTACTACCAAAGCAGGGCTATTCTTAAATCAAGTTAAGTATGTTAGTCTCCTTTTGAATTCTTAAATTAATATTAATTTGTTAAGTTGAGTTAAGCGTTTCGAGTCTATTATGAGATTTATAGACCTAAGTCGGTCTCCTTTTGAGTTCCTAAATGATTGATTTGTTAAGTGGAAATTGAGTCAAGAGCTTCGAATTTATCATAACTTTATATGACTAAATGGTCGTATGAAAGTAATGATGTAACAAGGAGATTCATCAAGCACCTTAAGGTCCTTGTGGACATCCTTAGTTTTAAATACCTTTCTAAAGTATAGTTAACCGTTCAGGTCTATTCCAATAGCATATAAGATTCTATAAGACATTTGTTTGATATACGAAAGTACAAGAGTATGATTAACAAATATGCATTATGAATTCATGACATGACATGCTATGCATTCTACTCCCGAGCTATAATCGGGAGGTATGGGGCCTATTGCCTATATTTATATGTATGAGACATAGATGGCCACAGGTTGGCAAATATGATGTCGGTTAGCTACCGAAAAGCACCACCATTGCTAGCATTTGGTTGGGTATGTCATGCATTTGCATCTATGTATATATGTAATCACGATATACGATGACACGCGCATACCATACATTTTAAATTGCTATGAGTTCAGATGTCATCCATGAAGGCTATAAGATTTTCAGTTTCAGGAGGTATCTCTATTACCCATTTTATCACAACTATTTTATGCTTTTACTTTCCGCCTTACATACCAGTACATTTTCATTCGTACACACGTCCCATTTCCTCGGGAAATTGTATGTCATGTTGCAGGTTCAGACAAAAGTCCTGTTTGACCTTCAAAATAGAGGTGTTGTCTCAGCTAAGGATTGGTAAGTTCCATTCTTCCTGGAGCTGTTGGTTTCCCTGTAGGTTTTGCATACTTGAGTTATTGTATCTCGTTATTGGTATGTTGGGGATTTAATCACAACTAGTTGAGTTGTAGTATTCGTAATGTCACGACCCAAGGGTACACACTAGATGTAACACGACGTACTTGACCCCGAAGGAATCTCATACAAGCCCTTAGCATTCATAACATAGGATCAAAGAAATGATGCAGAATTTAAAAGTGTGTATCCATACAATCGAATTCTTTATTTAAAAGTAAGCGGAAGTCTAACTTGTCTCAATTAGTGATCTAATACATCTTAGAATCAACAATAGGGTCACAACCCTTTCAACATAGTCTTAAACATAAAAGTACTTGAAAGAAACTACTAATGAATCATACGTCCTCGAATCTTGAGGACTCACCACAAGCTAGGAGAGTAGTCTATCCAAGCTTGAACCAATAGAGAATCACCTCAAAGTCAAGAACCTACACTTTATGAAAAATGTAGAAGAAATATGAGTTAGTACAAAAATGCACCAAGTATGATAGCCATGCATAAAAATCCTTGAAACATGCTAAAAAGGACATTTTAGTTGAAAAACATGCATTAACTAAGTTTGAGAATCATTATGCACTTTTAGTGTAAAACACCAGGCACAAGCATGTTCATCATATAAATCATTATAACATAATAGAACCATCTCTTAGGTAACCCTAAGTTATACTTGTGCAATGTATGAATGGCATCTCATAATACCACTCATACTAAGTACCACTTGTAGGCCACCATAATCATACTTACCATTCTTTGATGTCACCCTTAGTTCATACTCATAAACAAGGAACATTCACATTTAATAAGTCATGTCAAGGAAAGCAACTCATAGCAACAATCCAAGTTAAGCATTCATCATTACATTTAGCCTTCATATCAACATTCTCAATAGCCTCATTATAAATCTTTTCATTTCATAAGACATTATAACATTAGAGAAACACACCACAACCACTCTCAAGGCCTACTAGTGCAATGCAGGGATGAAGTCTCATACCCCCACCCACACTTCATAGAACTTCTTGAGTAACCATAGTACATAACTCACATGATGGGAATAAGCCCTAATCGACACACACCGTGTGAGCAAATCATGGAATCCGATGTCATGTCCCACACCGAAAAAAGTTGGTCTACTTGCCTAAGGTAGAACCAGTAATTTAGCTTAGGTGGATCCACTAGCTAATAACCTATGTGGGCACATAGTTATGGGATAAGGAGGTCATTACTAGAAACCTGGCCTAACATGGGGAGAGCTTCCACCTCACAATATCCACTTGGTGCTAATCATTAAATTCCCATAGAGTAGTTCATTCTCTTTTAACATTATTACACATGAGAGGGATGCCATTAGACTACGACCCAAGGTACATTATTACGCACATGAAAGGGATGCCATTCGCCTACCGATCCAAGGTACATCATTAGAATAGCTCATTGGATCCTCATGAAAGGGATACCATTGGTCTACCGATTCAAGATTCATCATTTGTAATTTTCTTCTTCCAATTTAGGATTTCCTCCTTCCAGATATACACTTTGTTAGTTCTCTTATACTTTGATTTGGAGTTTTTCCCCTATTTTCGATGTTGCCTCTTTCGTGGATTTCATTATTTGTATTTCTACTCTTGTATCTATAATAAAATGGAATTTTCGTTTCTTCCGGGTTTACAAATATTTTCGGTGCACAATTTTCACCTTATCAAAAGGAAATAATAGAATTTTCTTTAGATGGAATCGACTGTTTGGTGAAACTGACTATACACATATACACATGCACTGAAATTTTTTGCTTCAATTGTTAGTTTGCTTAAAATTATATGCCCCTTCGTGCATTTTCTCCAATAATAGGTGATGAAATTAAAGTTTAAATGACTATGTATGAACCTGACTTAGACATAGGCTATGAAACCCCAGTTTCCTCCAACTCAATTCCCTGTTGCTAGGCGAGTATCTTCTCAATGGAAGAACCCAGGCTCTTGAAAAAAATTTGAGCCAACACATAGAACTTTGCTTTCTTATGCCTCTGCTCGGCCAAAAATTTCTAATTGTTGTTCATTTTCTGCTTTTGGTGTGTACGTGGTTCATAATTTTGTATTACCCATGCTTTGGTGTTTGATTTTTCTCTTAACCCTACACCATATAGCTATTTGACAAAATTCCTATTTCTCCTTCATTGATTTTTTTCTCTACTTAAAACTTCAGCTGCTCTTAATTATGTCCCTACTAAGAAATCATTTTCTGACAAAACAAAAAAAATTATTTTCTTATCATAATATCTTTCAAGTTAATGTTCCAACATAACTTCATCTTCTAAAGAACTTATTTCCCACTAGACTTCCTTTTCATATGACAAGACAACAAAAAAATATAGGAAATTTTGTTTCTTGGATATACCACTGCTAAAAAGTCTTGCTAGAAAAGATTTTGCAGAACTAATAGAGAGCTGACTTTCTTCAAAATTTCTTTATTAACGTATTACTATATAACATTAGAAAAGAAGTAAAGGGATATTTTCTAGAGTAGTACAAGGTACGACCAAGAGGATATTTCAATAGTGTAGTGCTCAAGCATAACCACTCCTCCACTAGCCAAGTATTGCTTCATCTTCACTTAATTCAATCTATTTCCACTCTCCAAGGTCCAACGTTAGAAGCATGTATAATAAGCCCATACTGAAACTGCAAGAGTGTTTCAATATAAGGAGCAAGGTATTGTAATGGAGAAAAAATTTCAATCTCCAAAAGATAAAAATGATTAACGCTCAACTACACCTCATCCAATACTAGGTGTAGACGGTCGTAATCTAGTATAAAATCCAACAAATTAGTTGGGGTCGAACCCACAGGGAGTGGTACAAATTTGAATTCAGTTATGAAGTTATAAACATGGTCCAATCGGTTATAGGAATAAAAATTATCAAATTCAATTAGGTAAGTAAAAGGGTTGACACAAATGTCAAAAGGGGGAAATAAGTATGCCAACTAACAACTAAAACAATTACGAACAACGGGGTGTAATCAAGTAATTAAGGGATACTTGGGGATGTGACTGAATAATTGTTAATTTCACTAAATGGGTGATCGGTAATTACTAAAGTTTGCTAAATCTTAGTGGGTAGGCTAGACTTTAAATGCAATAGTTTTCTATCGAACAACTATTACGGTTCAAGCGAGTTCTCTCGAACCTCGACAAGCTTAATACTATAAACAACCCAATACCTCACTTTATCTACTCTCTTGAGCTAGATAGGCAGAATCGAGTATAGAATTCACTCTCTCGAGCTGAACACACAACACCCCAATCACTACGAGCATAAAATACTAAATTAGAATTAAAATCATCATTCCAATTCATAAATTGAACAACAACTAAAAATCAAACCCACTTCAAAACAATAATAAAATCAGTAATCCCTAACACCCATAAGCTAAATTAGACAATTAGTCACATAATTACACCCCCAAGAATAGCGGTTTTAGCTACATATCATAAAAAGTAAGAAATCAGTACCTAATACATTCTCCATGGCCGGGTATTAATCTCCAAATCCTTACAATGATTTAATGTAGCTTTGGTTCCAAAACACAATTCAAAAATTACTCGAAAAATACTTCAAAGTAAGGACAATGTTTTCGTTCAAACTATGATTTTTCAAAATGATAGGATGCACTGATCTCTTCTTAAAAATCCATTTATACTTTCTCAAAATTTGGCCTCTAGGATCATTCGGCGGTATAAGTCGAGTGTCACCAAACCAGTCGAGAAGACGCCCAACGCTCCTTTTGATCGCCTTTTTTTCTTGTGTTATCTCTATTTAAACACTGTAAACTTAGGCGATCGAGATCGGTCCGACCTGATCGGCGATGCGCCAATCGTCCTTGCTAATACCATTTTGCTTGTGTCTTCACCAACTAGTCTGTATTATTAGGCGATCTGAGCCTCCTTCGCCAAACCATTTGGCGGTGCGCTGAAAGGTATGTTACCTCGCCCAATTCCACTTCTTCAAGGGCTGGCATAATGGAACTTTAGGTGAGCTAAAAAGCAACTTGGCCGTTCACCAAGTGGTCTTGGCGATCACCAGGATTGCCTTTCTTCAGCTTTTTCGCTCCTTTTTGCCCGCTAATGTTCTTTTCTTGCTCCTTAGCCTTCATTGCTGCAAATAAACACTTTGACATTAGTTTAGAGCATAACTTAGGCATTGAACCCTAAATGAGTCGAAATCCCAGACTCATCAACACCCCCAACTTAAACTTTTGCTTGTCCTCAAGTAAAACTCAAGATCAATCAGTTCAACAAGACTCAACACAAATGCACAGAAGAGGTTCAAACTACACATACAACATTCAATTGTGCACACTAAGTTTCAAATTGTGACTAACAATCATCAAATAAACTCAAGCTCATGATGTTTGCCTCAAATGCAAGTTCAAGCTCAACAAAAGCATCCAAATGCCCTCGCACCACAAATGATTCAATACACACACCAGATTCGTCAATACTTTATAATCTCAGAATCAAATACAACTCTCACACTCCCAAATATGAACACATGCATGATTCTACCCAAAGGCTCGCCCATATTTTCCAATCAACATTACTTTTAGCTCGCTCAAGATCAAAAAGGTTTTTCAAGGCTTGTAATGCAGTTTAGTGTAAAGGTATGTCATTTTGGTTTAGTGACTTTTATCTTCATGAATTATGGCCTATGATTCACTTTTTCTCCTTCTCTTTCACACTTCTAACATGTTCACAATCCACCCTATTATTCATTTAACCATAACTTATTGGATACCCCATTTCTTTTACTCTTTTCACACACTTTATTTCACAAACTATTCTCTTTTTCGATATTTTTCCATGTTTGCCTTTTTCTTTTCTTTCTCATTTTTTATAGAGGGGTTCCATATTTTCAAAACAATCCATCAAAGGGGAATTCTTCACACTTCTTGAATGTCCTCCTTTTTCACCACACCCCCAACTTAGTCTTTTTGCCTAAGTTGGCTATTCAGCGAAGCAACACTTCATGAAGGTTAAAGGTGATGGGGTAAAGAGGTTAAAGTTGTTCAAGTTTCTTCCAACGAAAAGAAAAGGATAGGCTCAAATGGTGTGAAGCAAGGTTCACAGTTCTCACAAGGTAGCCACAAAGAGTTATATTATAAAATTAGGTTCACTCTTCACATATTGTGCCTAACATCATTTTAATCACTCGCTTCAATCAATCAATTGGACTAACGGGGCAAGTTCTAGGTATCATCAAGAACATAGTTCATGACAACCTCACCACACATGGAATTCGACACAATTATCAAACAAGACTTTACACTTTCTAGCTAGTGTGCAATGATCATCACAAGAGATTTATTCGACAACTGACTAGTCACAACAAGATGCTAGGAGTTCACATATGACCTATGTAACTCAATTCTCCTTATCATAGCCGTGCACTCACATTGTTCAATTAAGAGCATTATTCAAGTTAGCGGTATTGATCACAACCAACCGACACTCAAAATTGCCAAGGAACAGCCAAATTCACATTCAAACACATCAAGAGGTGGTACTCAGAACAAGTCACCACCCCCACCAAAAACATCCTACATTGTCCATAATGTAAAAAGAAAAAGAACACGAAATAAAGACAGAAGTAGAAAGACAATAGCACTGAATGAAAAGAGCAGAGTCAGGAGGATTCTTCACTATGTGGCCAGTTGGTGAAGTGTTGTGGATAGCATTGAACCGTTCGGTGCACCACCTAGTTGTATGCAGCTCACCAAAATATCCAGAACAGTGGCAACCCAGTTGAGTCCAAAAGGCAATTGAAATCGGGCTAGCCGAACAGCATCGACGCACTGTCGAGCATACTACAATCATCTCCAAACTTTCCAGAACACCTGCCCTTCAACAGTGACCAAATGGCGGTGGAAGTCAGATTTTCCGAAACTCATCGGCGGATCGCCAAGCAGCTTGGCTGCTTCGCCAAATATTCCAGAACTATAGGCCTCTGGTCATTGTGTAAAAGGTGAGACAAATCGGGACCATCGTTCCACTCAGCGGATTGCTGAGATGACCTTACCCTAAAAAAATCACCTGTTCCTGCATATTTAGCACACATTATTCAAAAACAACTAAATCTTGGGTTTCCTGCCAAGAAGCGCCAGAGTTAACGTTATGGCATGACGTGGAAATACTTTCAAGCAACTTCCAAATACACCACTTCAATTACCGAAATCTCATGATATTCTCCAAAATAGAGTTTTTGACGTTGCCTATTCACCTTGAAAGTTGGACCATCCTTACCTCCAATTTCAATTGCCACATTTGTGAACTCTCAAGTCACCTTGAATAGACCAGACCACTTTGATTTAAGTTACCGAAAAAAAGTCTTAAATGAGAACTGTAGAGTAGCACAAAATCACCAACTCGGAATTCACGCTGAACGATTTTGGCATCATGCCATTTCTTCATTTTCTCCTTATACAGGGCTAAACTTTTATATACTCTCAATCGAAACTCCTCCACTTCATGAAGTTGATTTACTCTCCCTTTCGCAGCCTTCTCCCAATTCATATTTAGTGCCTTCAATCCCCATAGAGCCTTATGCTCAAGCTTAATTAGCAGGTGACATGACTTTCCAAACACTAACTGGTATGGTAACATACCAATCGGTGTTTTTTTAACGCAGTACGATACTCCCATAGAGCATCATCCCATTTTTTAGACCAATCCGACCAATTTGCATTCACTGTTTTAGTCAAAATACCTTTAATTTATCGGTTTAAAACTTCAACTTGGCCATTTGTTTGTGGATGGTATGGTGTTGCAACCTTATGCCTGACCCCATATTTACTCAACAATGAGGCAAATACCCGGTTACAAAAATGAGATCATCTATCAATGATAATAGCCTGCGGGATGCCAAATTGTGCAAAAATATATCTTTTTAAGAATTGCACCACACTCTTGCCCTCATTGTTGGGTAATGCTACAGCCTCCACCCATTTGCAGATGTAATCAACCGCCACCAAAATATACTTGTTGCCAAAAGAAGTCACAAATGGACCCATGAAATCTATACCTCACACATCAAACAACTCCACTTCTAAGATAAGGTTGAGAGGTAATTCATTCTTTCTTGATACCCCTCCTTGCTTTTGGAAAGGAATGCAATATTTCACAAAGTCATGTGGTCTCGGTATAGAGATGGCCAATAGTAACCACATTTCAACACTTTTGTTATTGTTCGCACTCCGCTATGATGTCCGTCAATAGGTTGAAGCATGACACGCATTGAGAATTTCATTGACTTCCTCTTCCAGTACACACCGTCGGATTATATGAGCTGTACACTCTTTGTAAAGATATGGTTCGTCCCAAAAATATTTCTTTACATCGAACAAGAATCACTTTTGCTGGTAAAAATTCAGACCTTCGGGTATTATTCCACACACTAAATAGTTAGCAAGATCAGCATACCAAGGGGTGTTGCTTTGAGTTATACTCATCACTGTTTCATCTAGGAATTCAGCCATGATGTCCCTTTCTTTGGAGTCGATCGTATTGGTTTCTAACCGCGATAAGTGATCTGCCACTTTATTTTCACACCCCGTTCGATCTTCTACTTCAAAATCAAACTCTTGCAACAATAAGAACCACCTAATCAACCTCGGTTAGCAGCTTTCTTGGCCATTAAGTACCATAACGCTGCATGATTAGTATGAACTATTACTTTAGTGCCCAACAAGTATGCCTTGAACTTTTCAAATGCATATACTACAGCAAGTAGTTCTTGTTCAGTAACAATGTAGTTACGTTGTGCTCTATTTAGCGATCTACTGGCATAATAAATTAGATGAAATATTTTGTTGCGCTTTTGCCCTAACACAGCTCCTAGAGCGGTACCACTTGCGTCACACATCACCTCCAATGGTTCAGACCAGTCTAGGCTAATGATCATCGCAGTGGAGATTAACTTTTCTTTCAAACACTCAAAGGCTTTTGACAAAACATCATCAAAAAGGAACTTTGCCTCTTTCTCCAATAGCTTGCACAATGGGTGTGCAATTTTTGAGAAATCTTTGATAAATCTTCGATAGAACCCGGCATGACCCAAAAAACTTCGAATACCTTTTACACAGAAAGGTGGTGGCAACTTCTCAATAACCTCAATCTTTGCTTTGCCACCTCTTGTCCCTTTTGTGACACCTTGTGACCTAGGACTATGCCTTCCTTGACCATGAAATGACATTTTTCCCAATTGAGGACTAAATTGGTTTCCACACCCCTATGAACGACTTGCCCAAAATGAGCCAAGCATATCTCAAATGAATCACCTACAACTGAGAAGTCATCCATGAAGACTTCCACCATGTCAGCGAAAATAGAAAGCATGCACCATTGGAACGTCGCCGGAGCATTGCGCAATCCAAATGGTATCCTCTTGAAGGGGAAAGTCCCGTAGGGACATGTGAAAGTGGTTTTCTCTTGGTCTTCCGGTGCAATAGAGATTTGGTTGTACCTGGAGTAGCCATCTAAGAAACAGTGTCATCCACGCCCCGCAAGTCTATCGAGCATTTGATCCATAAAAGTCATTGGAAATTGATCCTTCTTGGTCCAAGAACTTAGCTTTCGGTAGTCCATGCATACTCTCCAACCGGTGACCAGCCTCATGGGTACAATTTCTCATTTCTCATTCTGAACCACCGTGATGCCTCCTTTCTTGGGAACACATTGTATGGGGATTACCCATTTGCTATCCACAATAGGGTATACCATGCCTGCGTCTAGCTATTTAATGATATCTTTATTCACCACCTCTTGTATAGGTGGGTTTAGTCTTCTTTGATGTTCAACACTTGGTTTGCATTCACTATCCAATTAAATTTTGTGAGTGCAAATTCTAAGTGGAATACCTACAATATCAGCAATTGTCCACCCTATTGCCTTGATGTAATGTTTCAACACCTCAAGAAACAATTTCACTTGCCACTCAAGAAAGTCAGTTGCAATGATAACAGATAAGGTATTATTAACCCCCAATAATGCATACCGAAGATGAGCAGGGAGCACTTTCAACTCAAGCTTGGAGGTTCCTCCGTGGATGGTTTAGCGGGAGGACTCTCTCGATTCTTCAGGTCAATGTCTAGCTTCAATGGGTTCTTTAACTACGGACCTAGTCCCGATATAGCAGCTACCACTTCATCATACCCTTGAACTTCGGTCTCATCATAATTTGAAAGAACAACCTCAAGGGGTTCACCCATACACATCATTTCACTCACACTAGCCATTGCTTCATCAATCACATCAATCGTTGAAACTACGTGAATGTCACTAGGTTGCTTCATTGATTTACACACATTGAAGGTGACCTCCCTGAAACTTTAAATCACCACTTTCAACATCCATTAGAGCTCTTTCGGTTGCCAAAAATGGTCTACCCAAAATAATAGGAACTTCCACATCAATTTCACAATCTAGAATAACAAAATCAGTCAGAAAGATAAACCGATCAACTTTCACCAATATGTCATAAAGTATCCCAGCAGGGTGTTTGATGGACTAGTCCGCCATAAGAAACCGCATTGTCATGGATTTCAGTTCACCGAGCCCAAGTTGTTTGAAGATTGCATATGGCATCAAGTTTATACTCACCTCCAAATCACATAAAGCTTTGGCAAACTAAAGCATACCAATGGTACATGGGATGGTGAATACCCCCGGATCTTCTTTCTTTGTAATCACATTGCTAGTCATAATGACACTACAATTATGAGAAACTTAAATCGATTTGAAGGCCATGCATCTCTTCTTAGTAACCAACTCCTTCATGAATTTTGCATATCTCGACATCTCCAATAATTCTTCCACTAAAGGAAGGTTTTGTAACACCCTAGAAAAATTTTGAACTAAGACTCGAACCTTTCTTCGTAGTGAGTCAGTTTTTCCCAAGGAATTTAAAAAATTTTGAGTGTTTAGGTCACTAGATGTACCACCTTGAGATCCAAGAATAACTAAAGAGAATTCACTCAAGTCCTTTTGAAGTTCTTCTAAGATTTGGGTCAACTTCAAACAACTATAACTCTCAGTACAGGATGATTTAGGTGTGCCATGAGATGGAAAATGAAATGTCTTTGAACTATCTTTCCAATGTCATCGAGTTTTCTAAGTTTCAAGTTCGGATGAATGAGATATTCCCTTTTGAAGTTAAGTTGTCCAGTTAAGGAAAGTTACCCGAAAATAGTGAGGGGGTATTTTGGTAATTTCTTTACCAAATCAGATTTAATTCATTTTTAGTAAGTTTTCAAGGGTCTAATCCTATTAGGTTCAGTTTTATAATCCTAATATACACCTAGGGTTTTAGTTGAGAGCTCAAGAAGAGAAAAGAGGAGAGGATCAAAGCGTTCGTTGAGGTTCCTGAGTTTTGTTGCAGATTTGCGCCATGGGTTTAATCCCTAAGAGGTATGTAAGCTTCCATAGTGTTGGGTTTTTTCACCCACATGCCTATCATGTTATTTTAAGCGCAATTTCATTCTTCAAATTGACAGATTAGAGTTTTTGATGAGTTCTTGAGAGGTGTTCTTGAAGTTCATCCTAAATCTTGTTGTGTTGGGGTTTTGATGATTTATTGAGACGAAAGTGAGTGTTTTGAGGTATGTATTGAGTAGATTATAGTGCACTTATGTTAAGTAATCGAATCCAAGTGATTGGGGAAGAAACAGTTCGATTCTAGGCGAGTTAGGGTGAGAAAATGAGCAAAGAAATTCTTCGGGTTTTTTTTGGGTTAGGGATTAGAGCGTCGCGCCAGCCAGTGCTCCCCAAAGGATGTTCTGTAGTTTCCGCGCCACTCATTGCACTAGGGTCGCCTGCCCCGTCCAGTTTGCAATCGGTTTCTCCGTTTGAGTTCCTTTGAAGTGTACCTTTACTCCCTTTGATTCTAAACACTCTAAACTACTTCTAAACACCTAGAAATCATTGCTAACATGATCATAACCTTGAATTCATAATTCAAATTCAAGGTAGAGTTAAAATTCAAGTCTTGAGAATTCTTTCGAATATTTTGAGAAAGTCCCTTCGAGTCTTTTTGAGGAGTCATCTACAACTTCAAATAACTTGTTTCAAGACTCAAGTAAGTGAGCATGAGAGTGAGGAGAATGTATTCATGAGTCTACATTATCACCTAGATCCTTCATATCGTTAACCATAACTCTTGAATTCATAATTCATATTCAAGAGAGGGTTAAGAGTAGAGTCCAAGAAAGTATTTGAGTTCAATTGTGAATCCTTTGAGATCAACTATCGATATGAGCTAAGTTTTTTGGAAGTAAGTACGAGAGTGAAAAGAGTCATATACTCGAGTTCCATATTGTTATATAGACCCTTGAGTCGAGTCGTTCATGCCCATAAATTCCGCATGGACTCTATAAATTGAGTATCATCGAGAAGAGTAGTATTTTCAAGCTCTAAGTCTTGAGTATCGAATTCCTAACCTTTTCGAGACTATATTCCTAATCATGGGACTATTACATGTTACCCATTAAGTCCTTGAGTTGAGTAGTTCAAGTCCATAATTCTGCATGAACCCTATAAGTCGAGTAGTCTTGAGATGAGAAGTATCTTTGAGTCCTTGAGTTCAGTAGTCCATGCCCAAAAGTCCGCATGAACCCTCGAGTCAAGCATTCTTGAAGCGAATATTATTATTGAAGTTCTTGAGTTCTGAGTTGTTGAGTCTCAAGTATTGAGTTCTAGTTATGGTTATTGAAAACGTTGAATTGAGTCGTTCACGCCCATAATTCGGTATGAACTTTATTTCAAGAACTCTTTTACAATATTTTTAAACTTGTTCTAAAAATTGAGCATTGAGTTGAGTAAGAGTAAGAGTGAAGTTCGTTTCTTCAAAAGATTATACGTGAACTAAGTATTTCCAAGAGTAAAATGTTTTCACATTTAAACAAGAGAGGAAACATCGATTTCCAAGAGAGCTTTCAAGCTAGTTTTTGAGTAATAACCTCAAACCACAGAAAGAGTTATGTTTTTAAACATATGAGCTGAGTATATTTTTGGGAGTAGTATTGAGAACCGATATGGGGACGAGTTTAGATATCTCAAGTCTCCATAAACCATGTAGCTAACGTGGTAGAAAGGGTCATACTTTTTAGATGATTCCTTAATTTTTTTTGGCATAGACTAGTGGATCCACTTAGTTGAGGCATACTATATCCCAAAAAGTCATAGGACAATTCTGGCAGCATGGGCGAGACGTTGTATAATCACATAGCTCATAGTAATGGTTGTCGGTTAGAGAAACTCCCACAGAGTTATATTATATGTTATTACATACAAATTGAGTTGTTGTTGTGTTCTTCAATGCATTGAATTGTTATCTACTGTTTTAAAAGCTTTCCATATATCCTTGAATACTTCTGAGTTGAGTAAGTTTGAGTAGTTTTGAATATCCTTGAGTATTCCTTGAGTTAAGTTGAACCTTGTTTCTTTGAGTTGAGTTAAGTTGAGTGAGTTGAGAAAAGGTAAGTATGTTTCTTTTTCACCATTTCAAGCCAATGTTATGCTTTAGAATTCCCCTTACATGCTCGTAAATTCCATGCACTGAGCCATTTGGCCTGCATCGTTTCATGATGCAGCTTCGTTGATACCACATGGAGTTTGAGTTAGCTATGGTAAACCTCCTTGCTTTCGGAGGGTTCCACTTGTACTTTCAGTTATATCAGTTGTTAGGATGTCATGGGTCTTGTCTCCACTTCCATCTTTGTCAGTTAGAGGCTTCATAGATAGACTGTAGAGTTTCAGAAGTCTGTTCATTTATTTTGTTAAATGTTTAAAAGACTTAAGTTGCCTATTTTATGGCGAGTTGAATACATTATTTTTATTCAGAGTTAATCATTTGAGTTAAAGATTTGTAATAGAGTTCAATGAATTTTATTCAGTTTTTAAGCTTTGTATGCTTGAATTAGTCTTCCACTTGTAGTCAGCTAGGATGAGGGTTTGCTTGGGGACCAGTAATGGTTCTCCAGTGCCGGCCACGTCCAGGGTGTAGGCTCGGGTCGTGACAGGTTTATAGAAAGTGTCTTGAACACTGATAGGAATTTCTTGAACTTTTCATCATCATTTTTCTTTTTGAGACGTTGAGGGAATGGGGGATTTATTTTAGGAAGAGGTTGCACTAACTTTAGAGATGATGTAACCCTTTCTTTGGCTTTTTGTAACTCTTCGGTGGGATTTTGTTTTGGACTCTCTTCCTCAATTTTGAGCATATCATTTTCCAGTGCTTGAACAGACCTCTCTTCCTCAACGATGTGTCTTCTTTTTTCATAAGCATTTGTCCCATCATTAAACCTCACATTATCGACTGCTACCTTCCCACTTTGAGTCACCACCGCCAGCTCTTTCTCATTATCAACCCTCGAACTGGTTACACACTCATCTTCACTTTCTTCAATTATCTTGGGTTTCAATTGTGCTGAAAGATGGCTTATTTAACCTTCAAGTTGCTTGATTGCATCCGCATGAGAATTTACCCAATTATTCAATTATGAGAAATCTGCTTTCATCTCCTTAAGCATGTCATCAGATCCTTCAACCTTATCTAGGATACGCGACAACTGTTCATCCACTCATAGGTTTCCTGAACTACCCTTAGATCCTGGACTGTCGCTTGATTGCGTGTCGTGCTCTTCTTTCTCTTCTAAGGGCCATTTTGATCCGGCCAATCATGATTGTATCGTCTCCACTCTTCTTCATTATGTGAGTTCAAACCATTATTCCCACCCGACTTTAAATAAACCAAGTAAGAACCCTCTTCAAATTTAAATACTCTTTTTACATCTTTGTGTTCACCAATGCTTTCTAACACTTGCTTACTCAACAACTCCATTTGATACATCATTTTGCTAATATTCTCATCCCGCTCTTTCTCCTTGTCAAGCTGCTCATTTGTCATCCTAAATTTTAAGGGAGATACTTGATCCTCTTGAGTGTACTACTCCCGATTGATATTTGTCATTAAATCAAGAAGGGACGAGGCTACCTCAAATGGTTGTAACATTATTCCCCCTCGAGCCGGCTGGTCAGCTACCCCTTTGTTCACTGAGTCTAAACTCCGGTAAAAGTATTTAAGTATCACATTACCCAGAAGCCCATTAGTAGGAC
This sequence comes from Solanum microdontum, assembly GCA_036250385.1. NCBI lineage: Eukaryota > Viridiplantae > Streptophyta > Magnoliopsida > Solanales > Solanaceae > Solanum > Solanum microdontum. The sequence continues at coordinate 45,765 of JAJONQ010000387.1, forward strand.
ACTGTAGTAGCAACTTTTGAAATCTCCGCCAAGTTATATGAATTAGTTCCCCTTCTACTCGCTTGAAGTTTTGGAGATTGTCACACAATTTCACCATTTTATAAGGTGGAAAGAATCTTATATAGAATGCCTCGGTAAGATCTTCCCATGATGCAATGGAGTCCCTTGGTAGACCTGCTAGCCACTTAGTTGCTTCCCCAATCAAAGAGAAAAGGAACAACCATAGCCGAACTGATTCTTGTAAAATATTCTTGAGTGAAAATGGACTACATATATCTACAAACTTCTTAATGTGGTCATGGGGTTCCCATAATCCAACCCTACAAATACACCTTTAGCTTGCAAGAGTTGTAGCATTGTGTTTTTCACATAGAATGCGACATGACCCATAACCGGAGGTAAGCAAATAGCACCCACTCTCCCCAATTGAGCTTCATTGGCATGATTCAAATCACCAACATCATCTTGGTGACCAATTTAGTTCACGGTGCTTCCAGTTGCACTCATTTGGTAACCTGATCACAAACAACTCACACCACTAGGTAAGTCGATTCAACTACAACACAAAAAGATCACAATTCAAACTTCAATAATAGAACTCTAAACACCACTCCCTGGAAGCGGAGCCATTTTTTTATTAACGCTCAACTACACCTCATCCAATACTAGGTGTAGACGGTCGTAATCTAGTATAAACCCAACAAATGAGTTGGGATAGAACCCACAGGGAGCGGTACAAGTTTGAACTAAGTTATGAAGTTATAAATGTGGTCTAATCTGTTATAGGAATAAAAATTATCGAATTCAATTAGGTAAGTAAAAGGGTTGACACAAATGACAAAAGGGGGAAATAGGTATGCCAACTAACAACAAAGATAATTACGAACAACGGGGTGTAATCAAGTAATTAAGGGATACTTGGGGATGTGACTGAATAATTATTAATTTTGCTAAATGGGTGATCGGTAATTACTAGAGTTTGCTAAATCTTAGTGGGTAGGCTAGACTTTAAATGCAATAGCTTTCTCTCGAACAACTATTACAGTTCAATCAATATTTCTCGAACCTCGACAAGCTTAACACTATAAACAACCCAATACCTCACTTTATCTACTCTCTCGAGCTAGATAGGCAGAATCGAGTATAGAATTCACTCTCTCGAGCTGAACCCTCAACACCCCATTAACTACAAATGCTAATTAATAACCTTGACTTTCCACCTCTCTCTCAAGCAAGCATAAAATACTAAATTAGAATTAAAATCATCATTACAATTCATATCAACAGCTATAAATCAAACCCACTTCAAAACAACAATAAAATCAGTAATTTCTAACACCCATAAGCTAAATTAGACAATTAGTCACATAATCACACCCCCCAACAATAGGGGATTTAACTACACATCATAAAAAGTAAGAAATTGGTACCTAATACATTGATATCCAAATCCTTATAATGATTTAATGTAGCTTTAGTTACAAAACTCAATTCAAAAATAACTTCAAAAACTAAGCAAGGACAATGTTTTCGTTCAAACTATGAGTTTTCACAATGATAGGATGCACTGATCTTTTCTTAAAAATCCATTTATACTTTCTCAAAATTCATCCTCTAAGATCATTCGGCAGTATAAGTCGAGTGTCGCCGAACCAGTCGGCGACACGCCCAATGCTCCTTTTGATCGTCTTTTTCTCTTGCGTTTTGCGATGACTATAAATAAAGCACAAATACAAACATTCGATTATGTTTATATTTATTTATGTGAACCAGTTTTTTCTGATGGTCAATTATATGTTGCTTTATCAAGAGAAAAAATTTCAAACTGTATAAAAATATTGATTCACCCACCTACTGCAGATAATGATGATGATCACTCAACTTATAATGTAGTGTACAATGAGATCATTCAAAAAGCTTGGTTATAGACATATTGGTGCTATTTATGTAATTAAAAGAACTACCTTGCTACATATCTTTCAACTGCATCATCATTCAGTGATAATAATGTTTGAAGAAGTATCTTCCCAAACGACAAAGATGTGCCAACATTTATACAGCTTCTACACAAGGTCGGTAGAAAATCTTAACTTTTATGGATACTGACTTATTATATAAGTTATTCAATAGGTTCTTCATATGCCCTATATAACTAATGTTGAATTTCATTTTCCTGATTACTCAGTACTGCTTCTTCTTACTGATATTGCAGGTTGATGAACCTATTTTCAGAGTTAGTATAAGTAAGTATATTCAATCATGAATATTTTTATGCCTTTCATTAAATTAGAATGTTCATTGCAAGGCTTGAGCCCATGACCACAAGTTTAATAGCTTTGCTCTCTACTCTTTAGTGTTGTTGGAAATGTTTGTAGAGTTCCAATTATAACCACTCTCTCTCTCTGTTAATATTTTCATTAGAAGGATTTAAACAGTTTAAGGCCATTGATTTCATTCATGAAAAAATCAAGGAGTTGTCATCGTACCTGAATATACATTTTTACGATGACTAATTTGAATTTCTGGAATATGACTGTAGTAAAAGTGTTGATCCTTGTGGAGATGGTGATTTATCTCCATGGTCGGATGTTAAATGTTCCACACAGGGTAGTTATAGAGTAGTTACTGAATTAAAAGTGTTGTTTCACCATTTCTAAGTAGTTTTTTTGTAACTAATATAAGGTTCAGATCTGTATGAAGTTACCCGTAGAATTGAAATGTCCTTTCTTTGTCACTTATTCACAATGTGTTTTTCTATTTTACCACTTGTAGAAAAACTTATGTTGTTTCAATTGTTGGCCCATTTCCTACTACTGTCACTATTTTTTTCAAAACAAGTTGCTCATATCACACGAGAACCTCCGACTCTTCCTCAAAAAGGTTCCCGTTATTATTAATTTAATACTAGAAATTTATTATCTTTCACAATGTGTATACCACCTTACTAATACTAATATAACTATGACTTTATTACTTCTCTTTTAAAAAATAACTTGTAGATTATATTTTAGTTACATGTCTATTAAAACCATATGTTCACTATATTACAGACTACTGATAAAAAGAGGACCTATAATTTCTTCAACTAACAAACATTTGAAGTCGGCAGGATAACTTTGAGAACAAAAGGAAAAGAATAGTTTGACAATATATCTCATACTATTTTTCTTATATTAAAGTTCAACTTATAATTTCTTACTTCTGCTCTGATCGTTTCCCAGACATGTATCACCCAATAAAACAGTATACATTGTATAACTGCTTACATCCTTATCGTAACGCTAATTCACATTGTAAACAACATTAAACATCTACAAGTTCTACTGTTTTAGTTTTGGTTTTGATGTATCTCTATTTGCAATAAAGTTTTTGCGAGTTTACTGTCACATGTAGTTAATCATGTTCATTTATAACATGAACTACAACCTGCTTTTCTCTGTCACAAATACATCTCTTCATTTAATATCAGTGATAAACTTCATATGTTCATTACCAGTGTCAAAACCCTCCACAATGTATCACCATTTGTGTCTATGCATAAAACAACTTTTTGGTTTATTTGGGTATTCAACACTCTCTCTATACTGGTAAAGTGATAGATTCTTGGTTATTCAACAACTTTGAACTCTGCAGCCCCTGATGAATCTGAGATTTGGACTCATTTAGGGATTTATTTATATAGATTTAGTTTCCTAAAATGCTTATTTTTTACCAATAACTTACGTAAAACACTTGATTTCCAGGTATATGGATTGAGGAACAAAGCAAGGACACTAATTTACAAAATGGAACGAAGTGAGCTGAAAGAATGAAGAAAAGCATGCATGGTGATCGCCAAGTCCACTTGAGTCTGCTATTATATTTTGAACAGTGAGACAAGTTTTCTCTAGTTTTCCTTAGCTTTGAAGAATTGAAGTTTTTCACTTTTGAGAAATTGGAAGTGGGTCTTTGAGAATCTTCGAATTGGACCATTGTAAGGACGAAATCAATCTTACCCAGTTGATGGAAACTCAATTTGGTAACGATGTTTATCTTTTTATGATGTCTAGTTAAAACCCAAATTCTTGGGGTGTGATTATGTGATTATGTGATTATGGGCTGATTTAGTTTATGGATATTGCTAATTATTAGTTTAAATGCTATTTGGAAGTGAGTTCAATCATTAATTGTGGTTTAATTTAAGAATTGTAGTTGCAAATACAGTTCTAACCTTGTGTTTTTGGCTTGCGAGAGAGAGAGGTTTTAAAACTAAGATTATCGATTGATGGTCTGTGGGTATTGGGTTGTCATGGGAAAATCGAGAGAGAGTGAATCCTAAACCCTTTTCCACACATTTAGCGAGAAAGAGTGAATCATAAACCCTTTTCCACACATTCAACTCGAGAGAGTGAATGGACTAAGGTGTGGGTTGTTTTTATTTTGCATGCTTGTTGATGTTCGAGAGAACTCGACTTGATTCAAGGTAAATTGTTCAAGCAAAATTTTACCTCCTCTATAGTCTAGCGTACTCACTAATGTTTGGCTATTTTCTAATAGTTGAATTACCCATTTGTCTATATTAGCCTATAATCGAATCACATCCCAAGAACCCGTCTCATTATTGTTATTTCGTATTGATTACCATTGTTTATAGGTGATCATTTCAAACCAAAACCCCCCATTTGACATTCGTGTCACCCTCTGATTTGAATAATGTCTTTATTCGATAATTTCTATTTCTATGACTGATTTGATCATAATTGTATTTCTCAATTGAATCTTAAACACGTATGCTCCCTGTGGGATTCGACCCCAACTCATTTAGTTGGATTATATACTGATTAACGATTGTTGATGCCTAGAAATGGATGAAGTGTCTTTAAAACGTCATTAATCAAAATGGTGCCACTACCGGGGAGTGGTGTTGTTTGAGATTCCTTTGGTGAAGTTGAATTTTTTCTTTTTAGTCATAGTTGAATCCACTTACTTTCAGTTTTGGTTTGTGTGTTGTTGTTTAAAATAGAGGAAATGTGTGTCAACGGAAGTAATGGTAGCTAAGTGGGCCACCAAGATGACATTGGCAACATCAACGATGTCAATGAGCTGATTGTTAATGACCCTCATCTAATGGGTGGAATTGGTGCCATTCGCTTGACTCCGGCTGAACGGAATGTTGTGTTCCACATTACAAGTACCATGTTGCAGCTCTTGCAACTAAAAGGGTTGTTTGGAGGGTTGGCTCATGAGGATCCCCATGAGCATATAAAAAACTTTGTTGATGTTTGCGGGTCATTCTCCTTCAAGAACATATCCCAAGAGTCGGTCTGGTTGAGGTTGTTCCCATTTTCTTTAATGGGAGAAGCATATAAGTGGTTGGCTGAAATGCCAAGAGACTCCATCACCTCATGGGAAGAGCTTGTCACGACATTTCAAGTGCGATTTTTCCCTCCTTCGAAGATGATGACACTTCGGGACAGCATCCAAAGCTTCAAGCGTTTGGAGGGTGAGCCAAGTCATGAAACTTGGCTAAGATTTAAGAAGTTGGTGTTGCAATGCCCAACTCATGGTTTGCCAGACAACGTCTTGCTGCATTATTTTTACCGAAGCCTTGATTCGGTGAACAAGGGCGTAGCTGACCAACTTTCTCTGGGAGGTTTGATGCAACAACCTTACATTATAGCAGCCCATCTTTTGGATGGTATGACCAAAATTAATCGGGCTTGGTACACCCACGAAGATCAGGTCTCCCCTCTCACTTTTAAATTGACAAAGAAGAAGCTTAAGAAAGACCAAGAGAGGGACCAGAACATGGCAAAAATGATGACCTAACTTGACATTTTAGCCAAGAATGTCATAGGAGCTGGTGCTACAAGTGTGAATGTTGTGGGTGTTGGGTGTGTAAACCCCGATGAGACCAAGTTTGAAGCATCGTACAACGAAGAAGTGAACTTCCTAGCCAACCAAGGTGGAGGTTATCATGCTAACTACCCAAGGTAGGGTGGTAACCAAGGTTGGAACAGGGATGAAGGCTATAGATACCGTGATAGAGAGTGGAGGGATCCTAACCCCACTTGGAAGGAAAGAGATGGGGAGAAGGATAGGTATGTTCCTCCCCACGAGTGTCAAAAGTCCAATGTTTCTGAGGGTGGCCGGTCTAAGGATATGCTCTCTCATATTCTCAATAGGGTTGAGGGGTCCAATAAGATTTTTAAAAAGATGAAGGAAGATGTATCGACCCTTAACCAGACGGTTACTTCTCATTTCGTCTCTATCAAGCAGTTGGAGACCCAAATGGGTCAAATTTCTTCTCATTTAAACCCCAGACAGCAAGGGGGTTACCTAGTGATACTATGGCAAACCCCAAGAATGAAGTTTGAGTGAGGGATTGCGTCGTGCCACGACGTTAACTAAGGCGCTGCTTGGGAGGCAACCCAAGTTTTTATTTGCTTTCCTTTTGTTTTTGAAATAATCGTGTGTTAATTGTGCAAGTGAAAAAGTGGAATGTGTTTGAAATGTGCAGATTGGTGAGCAAAATGTCCAGTTGGTGACTCGCCGATGAGGTCGGCGAGCTCAACTTGGACCGTCGTTGGACATAAGAAATCAGACCATGGACAACTCAACGTGTCGCCGAGCGATCCTGACTTTGTCTACCGTTTGGGCCCCAGGTTGATTAGAGGTCCTGTAAAACTCGGCGTGGTAAGTAACCACTCGACGTCTCACAGAGTGGTTCGGCGAGGTCGACTAATATCACCGAAAGGGCGCAAATTGAACGGTTTTAAAAGGCCAAAGGTTTAAAATTGCAAACTCTTTCACATTCCCTCACTTTTTAACTTCATACAATCACACCCACACTATAGTTTTTGATATTTTTGCATTTTTTACTGCTTTCTAGTCGTTATAACTGTGTTCGGAGTTGGATACTTTGCCACCTAGCTTTACAAATTCTCATATTCGACATAAAAGGTTGGTTTTTCGAACTCCAAACTCGTATTTAGCGGTTATACTCATTTGCAATTTTATTGTTCTTAATGATGTGTGTTGGGCCTCTCTGAATTCGTATAAGTATGCTTGTTTGCATGTTTTAAATTCGATATCATGCCTAAAATGCCTAATTGTTGATTTCCCAAATTTCGCGCTTTAAAATTGATCTAAATTTTTAGGTTGTGCTTAATTGTTGTTGGCTCTAGTCGGGTGAAGTTTAAGTAACCCATACTTGTGCTAAATGACATGCTTTGCCCAATGATGGAGCGTTTGACGTCACTCTTAAGGACTTAAGTCGTCAAATGGCCAATTTTGGCCAAACCGGGGAAAGTTTCAGTACCCCGGTGGCATGGGCCTTATGAGTCTAGATTAAATTAAATAAGTGCATGTTTTGATTTCATTTTTGGGGGATGCAGGATTGATTTTGGAAGTTGGAGTTGAAAATGGCACGTTGGGCAGTTTGGCGAGCTGGGTCAAGCTCACCGAACCACTCGGTTGTTCACCGAGTCCCCCTTTATCACCTTAAATTTCATGCTATTATTGATTTTGGGCTCTGTAACTTTCGGCAAGAAGCTGGAGTTCGCCGAGTGCACACGGTGACTCACCGAATGTCTTCTTTTATCGCCCTTTCTACGCCTCTAACCCCTAAAATGCATTGTAATTTTTGGTAGGCTAATATGTGCTCGCCAAATGATGACGGTGATTCACCGAGTGGGCCTTCCCATCGCCGACAGGCCATTTTTTAGGAAAATTGTTGAGCCAATCCTTTCGGCGAGCCCGATCTAGCTCGCCAAAGTGATTCGGTGACTCGCCTATAGGTTCGGCGAGTCTGTTTGCAACCTATTTTTTTGAACTTTTCTTGAATGATTCTAACTCTTTTTGGTGTGTTTTGCAGATATGGCTAGACCAAAAGTGGCAGGTAGAGACATGTTGCCCCGTAAGAGGGCAAAGGGAATTACTATAAATGAGTATGCAGCTGCATCTCGGGCACGGGCGACAAAACTTCCTACCACTGGTGGGAAAGGTAAAGGGAAAGGAAAGGCACTTACTCCTGCATCACCGGAGGTCAGCTCTGATAGTGACGAGATATACGCCACTCACCTCACCACTTCTCAGAGTGAGGGTGAGCACCAGGATCCTCGGGCTACCACTTCTGAGCCTGCGGATGATGAGTTATTGTCAGCCCAAAGAGCTGAGCTACGTTCCAAGAGGTTGAATGATTCGTCTAGGATCAGACTCCCCAGGCCACTACTTCTCCTCCTGTCCCAAATCAGGTTGTGGTCCCAGCACCACCTTCACAGGGACCACCTCCCCGGTCTATGAATAGACTGAAGACTGAGGGATTGAGGACCATCATCGAGTAGAAGAGGTTGTTTACTGATGGAGTAATAGACAGACACCCTGAGATTATTAGCTACTTGAGGTCCCACAAGTTCCACATATTCACTAGACCCCGTGGCCCTTACATTCCAAACTGGGTCCGGGAATTTTACACTTCCTACGGAGCGCTAGTACCACAAAGAAAGAAGTAGGCCACTAAATTCCAGCCGGTTGATTATGTAGATGTAAGGGGAAAGAAAGTGTTGTGTGACAGTACTAACATAAATGTAGTCTTGGAAAGCACCGACAACATTGCAGATGACTACCAGTACAGGATCAAGACTAAGTCCTTGGAAAATATGAAAAGTTGGTTAGCTCCTCTCATATCTGATGGTACTCCTAGGTGTTGGAGGCAGGAGCTCCAATAGAGAAGAAGGACCTCAATGTAGCAGCGAGGTACTGGTTTGGCTTTATCAACAGCACTATCATGCCATCCCAGAATGAGTCCATCCTCCGCCACACAAAGGTGGCTTGTCTTGGATTGATCATTGCACGAAAGCGCATAAATTTGGGTATGATCATTGAACATGAGATGGCTATGATGGCCAAGCAGCGCTAAACCTCTCTTCATTTTTTGGTGTTGATCACTAAGTTGTGCAGATGGGCTCAGGTGCCTAGAGATGAGAAGAAGGATATGGAAGTGATTCCCATATCTTCTACCGATATCCGGTGCATAAAGGTGGAGTACTTGAAGGATGAGGCAGAGAAGAAGAAGGCAGCTCCGGTGGACACCTCCTCGGTTGTTGATACTGAGACACTACCTGTAGAGGTATTGCCTACTCTGACCCTATGCCTTCAGGTATATCTAGTGTTGTTCCTTTTGTGACTCTTAGTTCCTCTATAGCTCCCCTACCTCCTAGGTCTACTCCTACTGCTTCCCGACCTCCACTCACCCAGGCTACTATACTACAGATGGGGCATCTAGACCACTCTGCTGATAGACGTGCCTCCAGGCTTGAGGCCACCATTCTTGGGATGATTGAGAGGGCTTTGACTGCTTCTGTGACACCCCTCAGTGCATCTATTGATGCTCTATCGACACGGATAGCGGTGTGTGAAAAAGGTCAAGGGGTCACTGAGGAGGTGAAGGCTCTAAAGGCCGCAATTGCTGAGCTGAAGAAGGATGTGGACCAGTTGAAGTCCACAGATATGTCCATGATTTTCGGGACTGTGGAAATCCTCGACATGCCAGCAGATATGGATATGCCTTCGGCTACCATCGGAGATGATGTTCGAGTTGAGGAGATGGTTGCAGAGTCCGAGGCTGAGACTTATGAGAAGCAGCTTGGCGTTGATGAGGAGGCTACCTATGAGGTCCTGACAGAGGTTGAGGAGGTGATGATAGATTCAGATATGCAGATTTCATTGGCAGACACCACCATGGTTGGATCTAGTGTTACTGATACCCCGGGCATTGATGCCCAAGATATATAAGAGTGTTGCACCGGGCACTGATGCCCCGAAAGATGGAGCGACTGTGTAGACAGGACTTCTTCTTTACCTCCCTCTTTATCATTTCTATTAATTTGTTGTTACTATTTTGTTGCATTTTAGGACAACAGCTTTTATTTGTGTTGGGGTGAGGTATTTCCATACCTACCTCTTGTGATTACTTTTTTGTATATATTGGGTTTTGGTGTTGTAAATTGTGTTGTTGATTTCTATTTTGTGGATATTTGAGCTTAGGGCTCCTTATTTTAAATGCAAATGGTTTTTGACCCTTCTGAAAATATTTTCCACCCTTTGTTGTGTTTGATTGTGGTTGTTCTTGTGCAAATTTGAGTATCGGTTATGATCAATACTGATGACTTGAATCGTGCTTTTAATCGAACAAAAATGAATGTGCGGCTACAATGAGACCAAATGAAGTTGCATAGATAATATGTGAACTTTTTGCATCTCGTTGTGACTAATTGATTATCAAATGAGTCTCTTGTGATGAACATTGCACACTAGCGAAAGCGTGGAGTCTTGTTTGATATTTGTGCCAATGCCTAATGTGATAAGTTTACCGTGAATATTGTGTGATGACACCTAGAATTTACACCGTTGGTCCGGTTGACTAAGTGATGCAAGCTCTTGAAATGATCTTAGGTAACAATTTTGAAGAGTGAAACAATTTGACAATATACCTCTTTTGTGGCCAACCTTGTGAGTGTGTGAACCTTGCTTGAACTCCTTTTTTGAGCCTTATCCTTTTCTTGGAAGAAACTTGATGCAATTGTAACCCCTACTTATCCATTCACCCATAATCCTTATGAAGTGTGGTTTGTTTGAGTAGCCAACATATGTCAAAAGCCTAAGTTTGGGGTGTGGTGAAAGGAAAAGGTAAATCAAGAAGTGCAAAGAAGTCCCCCTTGATCCATGGTTGTGAAAAATATGGAACCCCTCCATACAAAATTAAAAAAAAATGAAAAAGAAAAAGAATAAAAAAAATTGTGAAAATTGCAAAGGAAATGGGGTGTCCAGTATTTCATGAGAAGTGAATAATGGGGTGAATTTTGAGCATGGGTGAAAATGTTGAAGAGAAGGAAAGAAAGTGATGTTCACACCATTTTTCATTAGGATAGCAGCCACTGAGCCTGAATGACCATACGTTTACACAGCCCCATTCCAAGCCTTGAAAAGACCTTTTTGATCTAAGGTGAGCTGAATCGATTGTTGATTGGAAAATAAGGGCAAACATATGGGTGAAGTCATGCATGTGTTCATCTTTATGAGTGTGAGAGTTGTATGTGATTCCGGAGCTATAAAGTGTTGAACAATTGTGTGTGAATATGGAATCGTGAGGGCATTTGAGTACCTTTGTTGAGCTTGAACTTGCATTTGAAGCAAGTATTGTGAACTTCAGCATCTTTGGTAATGGTGAGTCACAACTTGAATCTTTGAGTGCACAATTGATCCTTGCATGAGTAAGTTGAGTCTTGTTGTGTGCATTCATGATTGAGTCTTTTGTAGCACTATTTGAGACATCCTTTATGAACTGCTGAACTTGAGTTTTACATAAAGACAAGCAAAATTTTAAGTTGGGGGTGTTGATGAGTCCGAGAAGTGGACTCATTTAGGGCTTTATTTATATAGATTTAGTGTCCTCAAATGCTTATTTTATGCCAATAACTGATGTAAAACCCTTGATTTCCAAGTATATCGATTAAGGAACAAAGCAAGGACACTAATTTGCAAAAAGGAACAAAGCGCGCTAAAAGAATGTAGAAAAGCATGCCTATTGATCACCAAGTCCACTTAGCGAGTCGCCGAATGGCTACTTGACCGCCTAAAGTTCCAGTGTGCCAAGCCTCAAAGGAAAGAACCAAGTTGGCAAGAGAAAGGAGCAGTCGGCGGATCGCTGAGTGGTTCCGCGATGCAGTGTTGGATCACCCAAAGTTACAAACCTTGAGGATGTTGAAGGCCAAAGCAAAAGGGAGATGGAAATGACCAAAGGGCGGATCGCCGAGTGGTTTGGCGAGCCTGACTTACTTCGCCGAGTGACTCTTCGCAGCACATTTTTGGCGACTATAAATACATTTTTGAACATTGAGCTATCTATCTATCATCTATCTGATATCATAATATATGAGTCTATTATTAAGTTTTGAAAATTGAGACAAGTTTTCTCTAGCTTTCCTTAGCTTTGAAGAATTGAAGTTTTCACTTTTGAGAAATTGAAAGTGGGTCTTTGAGATTCTTCGAATTGGAGCATTGTAAAGACGAAATCAATATTACCCAGTTGATGGAAACTCAATTTGGTAACGATTTTTATCTTTTTATGATGTCTAGCTAAAACCCAAATTCTTGGGGTGTGATTATGTGATTATGGGCTGGTTTAGTTTATGGGTATTGATAATTTTTAGTTTAAATACTATTTAGAAGTGAGTTCAATAATTAATTGTGGTTTAATTTAAGAATTGTAGTTGCAAATGCAGCTCTACCCTTGTGTTTTTGGCTTGCGAGAGAGAGAGAGAGGTTTTAAAACTAAGATTATCGATTGATAGTCTGTGGGTATTGGGTTGTCATGGGTTCAGCTCGAGAGAGTGAATCCTAAACCTTTTTTCACACATTCAGCTCGAGAAAGTGAATGGACTAAGGTGTGGGTTGTTCTTAATTTGCATGCTTGTTGATGTTCGAGAGAAATTAACTTGATTCGGGGTAAATTGTTCGAGAGAAAGTTTACCTCCTCTATAGTCTAGCTTACTCACTAATATTTGGCTATTTTTTAATAGTTGCAATTACTCATTTGTATATATTAGCCTATAATTGAATCACATCTCAAGAACCCGTCTCATTATTGTTATTTCGTATTGATTACCACTATTTGTAGTTGATAATTTCAAACCAAAACCCCCCATTTAACATTCGTGTCACCCCTAATTTGAATAATGTCTTTATTCGATAATTTCTATTCCTATGACTGATTTGATCATATTTGTACTTCTCAATTGAATCTTTAACATGTACCGCTCCCTGTGGGGTTCGACCCCAACTCATTTAGTTGGGTTATATACTGATTAACGACCGTTGACGCTTAGAATTGGATGAAGTGTCTTTGAAATGTCATTAATCAGCCCCTCATTTCAAAACTAAATTTTCCAATTTTATCCTAACACCTCAAAAGTGCTTCAATGCTTACCCAAAAAATGGACTCTTTTACTGCTCAATAGCATAGTAGATTAGAATTTCGTACTTTCAGCAGAAAGCGATTATATTTCTTTGTCACAGGCCGTATTTGAAGTCTGTGAGTTCTGTGTATATCAGTTATGATCTCTTCCCTTTTCAGTCAAAATTATAGATGAGACAGAGGAAGAAGAAGATGGAAGTGGACGCACATAACGCATCCATATTCGTCCTAAAGAAAACAACTTTTTATGTGAATGTAGTTTTCCTCTTCTTCTCTTCTTCGCCCCTTTTCAGAAGTGAGCTTTGCTCAATCTATCAATTTTTGCTGCTCAAATTTAGTCTTATACAAACTAAGCAGATACACAAGATAGCGTAATCTCACTTTTATATGTCTCTGTTTTTCATTAGTTGTATGATAAAGTTCTTTTGTTATAACTACTACATATTGTATTCCATCTTTGATCTTTTACATTCATTTCACATATCTATATCTAGTACACCTGAAAATACATAGAAAAATCAATTATTACTATTGGGTCCCGTGCTGGCACGGGCACTGTCTATCTAGTTTTAATATAAGAGTCTGGTAAGATGGGGAGTACTACAGGATCCCAGAGAAGGCAAATCTCTCCCCCTATCCAACACTTTTCTTAAGAAACTATAAATAAAAGGGTAATTTTACTATATCACACTTTGAATATAATAAATATAATATTTGTAATAAGAAAATAAATATAATTAATAATAACAGTAAATTAGAAACTAAGTATAAAAAGTTTTGGGAAAAATTGTGCAGAATTGCAAACATTTAAGCCATATTAAGGGGCCGTTTGGCCATAGATTTCCCAAATAATATTTGGGGAAAAATTTGGCAAATAGTGTTTGTCCATATAATTTGCCATTATTTGACAAATATTTTTGGCAAATATCCCAAATTCCCAAATACTAGTTTTTTCTAGTATTTGGGCCAAATCTCATTATTTGGGATCTTTTGAAAATTGAAATTTTACACCAAACTTTTATCTTTTACAAAAACACCCTCTATAGTAGTTGTTTGCGTTGTATTACATATTTTTTTACGTGAACACCATAGTAGTGATGAAATATTCAGTGAATATGAAAGTGATGATATGGTTGTTGATGAAAATGATGAACAATCGGCTCAAGGTAACAAAGTCATGTGCTTTGTCTACTTCACGATGTTTGAAATGATGGTTGCACTCACTCCAAACTACCACATTGCTCTAGTGGCATGGAAACTACTTGTTATTTGTTGCAACGAAGACCCAATTGACTTGTAATACAAACTTATGGTTAGTTTTGATAGTTTTTAAAACTTATGAGTATAAATCATATTTTTCTAAAAAGTGAAATATATTTCACAAATACTATAGCCAAACACATGGTGAAATTTTACCCAAATTTTCACCCAAATAATATTTGCCAAGAATATTTGGAAATCTATGGCCAAACGCTAGCTAGTTGTATTCATTCTGTGTCAATTTGATTGTCTGATTTTGATTTGATAAGAATATCACAAAACTTTTGGATTGTATTGTTAAATCGGATTCACATGCGAGGAATAATAGGAAAAATGGAGTAATTTTTTGAAAAGTGATACAAGATTGTTATGTACTGGTTCTGTTGGGTGTGCAATCTAAATCCGCATTGGTAGTTGAAAACATGGGTTAATTGGGCAAAATTGTGCGGGTTTGACCCAAAGCGATCCAATACAAAATATGTTAAGAGTATCTTTGGGTTGGTTAAGCTCAACATTCTAGTTATTGTTATCAAATGCAATCTTATTTCACTTTCTATTTCGAGAAAGATATTAAATTAGTGGTCAATAATGCAAAACTGTCATATGTTCTTATGATCCCTTAGTTTCTTATATGGGCATATGTAATCTATGTGTAGATAGGCATGGGGAGTGCTCTGGAGACGCTCTGTGGACAGGCATTTGGTGCTGGGCAAGT
>JAJONQ010000389.1:0-54299 GCA_036250385.1 Solanum microdontum
GTCTTGGTTTCGCGACCTCCCTCTCGGGCAAGCCGAAAACACATGGGTGGTTTTGTATTTGCAACTACAAACCCATTAAATTAAACCACAACCACTAGGTGAAATTACCATTAAAATACATCTATCCTATCAACACATATTTGGTAAATCACACCCCAAGAATGGGGTTTTTTAGCCACACATCAAGAAATAACAAAATACACCTAAAATGATACTAAAATAAAATGGGTATAAGGAATTAAACCTTCATTTAAGCGAAGTAAGAAGAATGGAGAAGGCCCACTTCCAACTTGGGGAAGATGAAATCCTTCTTTCTTCAAGTCTCCAAAAAACCCTCTCCAAACTTGAGAGAAAATATCCAAAGAGTACTATTCTATTGTGAAAATTAAAATAAATGTTCGACCATTAAAAATTAATAACAAGTTTAGTATTTATAGACTTCAGAAAATAGTGCTGGTGGATCTTTCGTCGAGGTTAGTAGGAATCGCCAATTAACTCGCTATTTTCCCTTTGGTGTAGTTCGTCGCCGTCTTGCACTAGCTTTTAGCATGGTCGTGCTCTGTGTCATTGGGCGAGATAGTACTACTTCACATAATTTTTCAGCGAAATGCCAACTGATTCTTTCATCGCCTTTTTTATCCTGCTCCTTCAGGGCTTCATGTACTGGAACAAAGGGCGGAGTGCGTCCCTTCGGCGAATCGCCAAGCGTGCTTGGCATGCACATGCTTCAGCTTCTTCATTCTTT
Source organism: Solanum microdontum (assembly GCA_036250385.1). NCBI lineage: Eukaryota > Viridiplantae > Streptophyta > Magnoliopsida > Solanales > Solanaceae > Solanum > Solanum microdontum. Next base: position 746 of record JAJONQ010000389.1, read on the forward strand.
TCAGCCCTTTTGTTTTTTTTTTGCCCCTACGTGTCCATGCTTCCACTAAAACTTCAAATACCTAAAACTTAAGAGTTGTCATCAGATATTGAGACAAAATAAGCATTTGAGGACACTATCTCTATCAAAATAAAGCCCTAAATGAGTCCTATTTGTGGACTCATCAACACCCCCATATTAAACTTTTGCTTGTCCTTAAGCAAGCTTAAGTTCAGCCGTTCAAAAAGAATGTCTCAAACAGTGCTACACAAGACTCAATCATGAATGCACACAACAAGACTCAATCATGAATGCACACAACAAGACTCAATCATGAATGCACACAACAAGACTCAAATTACTCATGCAAAGATCAACTGTGTACTTAAAGATTCAAGTTGTGACACACCATTACCAAAGATTCTCATGCTCGCAATACTTGCTACTTGTGCAAGTTCAAGCTCAACAAAAAGTATCCAGATGCCCTCACATAAAGAATGATTCCATATTCACACATAGAGGTTAATCAATTCAAGATCAGGAATCAGATGCAACGCTCACACTCATAAAGAGAAACACAATGCATGTTTTCACCCATAGGCTTGCCCTTATTTTCCAATTGATCTTCGGTTTGGCTCACTCAAGATCAAAAAGGTCTTTCTAAGGCTTGTAATGGGGCTGAGTGTAAAGGTATGGTCATTTAGGCTCAGTGACTTTTCATCCTTGTGAGATGTGGTGTTCTCAAGGCATTCCCTTCTTTTTCTTTATCAATTCTTTTTCTAGTTCTTCTAAGTCATCTTTTTATTCACCTCCATGGATTGCTTGGAAACCCGATTTCTTTGGTACTTTATTCCACAAATATGTTTTTTTTTCGAAGGGTTTCCATTTTTCTGCAACACCAGGGGTTAAGGGGGACTTTTCTTGCACTTCTTGACTTCTCCTTTTCCTTTTTACCACATCCTTAACTTAGGCTTTTGGCCTAAGTTGGCTATTCGCTAAACCACCAATCAAGAGCATTATAGGTAGTGTGTCAAGTAAGGTCTAGGGTTCATCAAGGTTCTTTCAAAGAAAGGTAAGGCTCAAAAGGTGTTCAAAAGAGTTTCACACGCTCACGGGTAAGCCACAAAAGAGGTATATGCCAAATTTGGCTCACACTCTTTAAAGTTGCCTAAGATCATTTCAAGAGCACACCTTTCTAAATCAATCAGACTAATAGGGAAAATTCTAGGTTATTCATGCAAGGTTCAAAGTAAGCTCATCACACAAGGCATCGACACTTAAGTCAAACAAGATTACACACTTTCACTAGTGTGCAACGGTCATTACAAAAGAATCAATTCGATAAATGGCTAATCACAACGGATGCAACGAGCTTACATATTGTCTATGCAACTTCATTTGGTCTCATCGTAGCCATACATTCATGTTCGTTCGATTGAGAGCACTATTCAAGTTATCGGTATTGATCAAAACTGGGACTCAAATTTTTTGCAAAAGTACAGCCACATCAACTCACGAGGGGTGGCAAAAATGTGCGAACAATTCAAAAAAATTCGAAAGGGTCAAAATCATTTTGCAAATAAAAATAAACGGAGCCACAGGCTCAAACATCCACAAAAAAGCAGTATTTAACAAAATTTAAAACAGAACAACCTAAATATATACACAAAACACAACTATGAGCACAAAAGGTGTGGGCCTCACCCCACCACAAATAAAAGCAATTTGTCCTCAAAAGCAAATAAAAGTATCCAAAATTAAAAATAAGTAAGACTAATAGAGAGGTAAAGAAGTCATCCTGGCTATGCAGTTGCTCCATCTGTCATAGCATCAGTATTTTGAGTGACCACCAGAAGGACAAGCTCCACTGGATCCCGTAGCAGGAGACTTTAGCAAAGAAGCTTGCACAACAACATTTATCATGATCTCTTCAGTCTCGGCTATGTCATCCGCTGTAACTTCCTCAAATATCTCTTCGTCAGTTTCTGCTTCTGATTCAGGATCAGCTGTATGCTCCATTCCAGTTCCATATCCTGTGGTAGTCTGAGGCATTTCGGGTACATCTGGAACTTCCACTGTTCCAAAGATCATGGATATATCAGTGGACTTTAGGTAGTCCACATCTTTCTTCAGCTCTGCAATGACGGCCTTTAAGGATGTTACTTCCTCTGTGGCTCCTTGATCGTGCTCACACACTACTATCCTGGCCTCTAGAGTATCGATAGTAGTGCTTAGTGGTCTCACAACATTGTCGAGGGAAACCTGAATCATGCCTGGAATGGAGCTTTCTATGATGGCAGTCCGGCAATTAGTAAATTTGGCATGCTGTCCCATTCAGATTAAGGATGCCTGAGAGATCGGCTCACAGGGGGCAACAATAGCCATAGGTCTGGGTGGTAATGAAGCAGTAGAGGGATCTGTAAGGTCAGAAGGAGTGGTAATGACACCAGATATACCTGAGTCCAAGGACCGGAGTAGGTAAAGATGCCTCTACAGGTATAGATCCAGTAGCCACAGTTTCCTTCTGTTTCTTTTCTATTTGATCCTTAAGATATTCAGCTTCGATCTTCCGGATACTAGTAGAGGTGGTGGCAACCACTTCCACATCCTTCGTTGCATCTCTAGGTACCCGAGATCTTTTGCATAATTCAATGATTAATATCGGGAAAGGGAGAGATGTCTGGAACTGCTTTGCATACATATGGATCTCAGAGGTAATGATCATCCCGAGATTTATCCTGGTTTTCTCCATGATGCATCCAAGGCAAGTTGTCTTAACATGACGAAGGATTGATTCATTTTGTGATGGCATAACTGTGCTGCTGATGAATCCGAACCAGTATCATGCAACTATGTTTAGATCTGTGTCCTGAACAAATGCTGGCAGTGGTCATTAATCTTATCGGACATACCCAAAGCTGTGTTGATAGACTCACTGTCACATGACACCTTCCTTCCTCTAACAACCACGTAGTTAGCTACTTTAAAAGATGAGACTAGCCTTTTTCGTTGAGGTACCAATGCACTGTATGTGTCGTAGAACTCTCTAACCCAGCTTGGCATGTAAGAACCGTGATGCCTTGTGAAGATTTGGAACTTGTGGTGTTTCAGGCACTCCATCACCTCTGGATACCTATCAATAATCCCATCTATGTACAGTTGTTTCTCCTCAATGATCGTTCTCAGACCGTCCTCCTTTGATCTATTCGTTGATCCATGTTAGGGACCTTGTACTGGAGGTGCCAGCACTAATGCTTGCTCTAAAGCTGGAGGAGTTGGAGTGGTGGAATTACTATCTCTGATCCGATGTGTATTATGTATCGTTTTGGAACGTACTTCACACTCCTTGCTTTTGTCTGGTAGTCTTCATCAGACTTCGCTCTGTCACTTGTTATATGTGGGTGGCTCGGTGGTGTAGAAACATGTGCTGTCAGAGCTTGCGTAAGATAATTCGAAGGTTTTCCCTTCCCCTTGCTTTTTGAAGTTGTGGTAGCTTTGCCCTTGGTTGAAGGTGCATTTGCACTTATCACAATTTCTTTTTCCCTTCCTCTGGCTGATCGTTTGGCCATATCTGCAAAGAGTTAGAGAGAATAGTTAGTAATTACATTGTAGCACACAATTGCAGACAGACTCACCGATTGAATCAGTGAATCGCCGAACCTCTTTGCCGATCATGAATATGTCCGCCGAAAGTTACAGAGCCCACATTGCTTAAGATATGAAATTAAGGGCTATTTAGGGCTAGTAGGCGAACCGCCGAGTGATTCGGCAAGCTCAACTTAGCTAGCCGACTGACCTAACGCCTGAGATTCAACTCACTTTCCAAAATTGATCGCACAAACCTCAAAAACAAAATTAAACTATGTATTAATGAAATTCAGCCGTAGACCCATAGCACCCATTCATGGTCAACACCCATTACGCCAGTTCACAACATTTAGTTTCAAGGTAAGCAGAGTGAAAAAGGAAATCTTACAGTAAAATCAGTTAGGCCCCAATTTACAAATTAGAAGCAGGCATTCGAAAATTTCTACTCATATCAGAGAGATCTAACACGCATTAATGGACACCTAGATTGCAGATGAGGTTGAACCTTTCAAATGCGAAAAAGGGTTTTTCCAGAAACTAACCTTTTTGCTGAGTAAACAAAACTGTAATGCTAGGCGGCAATGAAAATCCGAGTTCCAAGCGCTAATCCGTGACTAAAGTACTACTTTGAGGTGAGAGAATGTAAATTACTAACATGGTGTGAAGTTATGGAGTTTGAAAGTGAGAAAGAATGAAGAAGGGTGACTGTTGGCAATATATGTTGTTCAATTTGTGTCCATTTGGAGACGTTAGTTGCACTCGCCAACCCACTCGACGATTCACCGAGAGGTCATTTATCCCGCCCTTTCTTTAAAATCTTCAATTTTAAGAGGGTGAATTCGACGTCTACATTGAGATTGCCAAACTTGTTGGTGATGCGCCGAGTTGCTTTCCGAGTTTGCCGAGTTTTACAGGCTCTATACAACTCTTGTATTGAGCCAAACAACGGATCTAGTCAGGCTCGCAGACCTGTTGGCAACTCGCGGAATGGACTTTCTGCTCGCCAACCTGAAATTTTCCACACTTTCCTCATTTTAACCTGTAACGCAACACACCATTATTCATAAAAGTAAAATCATAAACGGTTAAGAAATTTGGTTGCCTCACAAGAAAGACCTTATTTGCCATCGTGGCACGACGCAAGTCATTGCTTATGTTTCGTTGTTGGGGTTGGCCATGTCCTCATTAGGCCATTCCCTGTTTCTCTATGGATGGAGTAGAGGCAACACATGATTCATCTGGTCCTCCATCAGTTGGACAACTTTAGAATGAGTCCAAATAATTCGTTCCATTCCTTCGATGTCTTCTTTCAATCCCTCTAGCTCATTTTCTTGCTCGGTCACCTTGTGAAGAATTTTTGAGAGCATTCCCTTGATGCGTTTGATCTCCTTGGTCTCATTGTTTCTTCTATTATGGGGGGAATGTATTTGTCCTTCATTTTTCAATGATCTTCTTGCTTCACCATATTTCTTTTTAACTCATCCATTAGAGTCATTAGTACGATCATCAAGAGATCCTTTTCAACCTCTTGGCTCATTTTTGCCAAATTGTCAAGCAGTTGGACTGTTATTATATACAGTTGTTTTATTGTCCCACCAGGAAGGAGTTGGTCAATCAATATCTTGTTTCTGGGGCCAAGACTTCGGTAGAAGCAATCAAGGAGGATCGTACTGGGAATTCCATGAGTGGGGGCATTGAGTTAGCCGTTCATTGAATCTTGCCCATGTCTCATGGATCCACTCATCCTTCAATTGCTTGAAGGTTAGGATAAGATCCCAATACATCATTACCTCTAATGGAGGAAACTCCATTAGCTCGTGAATATTTCTCGCTTTCACTTGTTTAGATTCCGGCAAATCACAAAACAAAACTAAGAATTAAGTTAGTGAGCTACAACTAAGAAGAACAAAAATTCTACTAATCTAAAAATTCTCAAATAACACCACTCCCCGGTAACGGTGCCATTTTGATGCTTATCATGACCAACGACACTAACCTACAGTACGAGTGTCTACGATCGACGATAATATAATAACCCAACCAAAGGTTGGGGTCGTGTCCCAAGGGAGTGGTTTTGAGAATTAGTAGAAAAATAAAATTAAGTTCAAACTAGTCGTAGCTAAAGACATTAACGATTAAAAACATTGTAAATTAAAAGGGGTGACACAAAGGAGTCAAATATCAAATGGGGGTTTTGTCACAAGTAGTAAAAAGCAACAAAAAAAACAAAAAAAATCAAGTATGGGGACAAGTTCTTGGGGTGTGACCGCAATACAAGTTGAGATAAATCTCTGGGTACATGCTTTCGATAGGAAATTTGCAAGATAATAATGACTAGGCTAAGCTTTAGATGGAAATAAGTTCCCTCTCGAGCATCTTACCCCATTTCAAATGCGTTCCTCTCGGACACCCATTTGCCGCAAGAAGGCCAGCCTACGCCTTCCCCCACTAACTCTCTCAAGCTGAGTGTTAGGATATGGGACTAGGGCTCACCCTCTCAGGCTGAACCTTATGTCGACCCACTCCTTAGGCCATCAGTCTAGCGGTCTAGGTTTCGCGACCTCCTTCTCAGGCAAGCCGAAAACACATGGGTGGTTTTGTATTTGCAACTACAAACCAATTAAATTAAACCACAACCACTAGGTTAAATCACCATTAAAATACATATATCCTAACAGCAAGCAAACCTAACAACAATATCAACACATATTTGCTAAATCACACCCCGAGAATGGGGGTTCTTAGCTACACATCAAGAAATAAAAAAACACCTAAAATAATACTAAAATCAAATGGGTATAAGGAATTAAACCTTGATTTAATCAAAGGAAGAAGAATGGAGAAGACCCACTTCCAACTTGGGAAAGATAAAATCCTTCTTTCTTCAAGTCTGCCAAAAACCCTCTCTAAACTTGAGAGAAAACATCCCAAAAAGTACTATTCTATTGTGAAAATTAAAATAAATGTTCGACCCTTAAAAATAAACAACAAGTTTAGTATTTATAGACTTTAGAAAATAGTGTTGGCGGATCTTTTGGCGAGGTTAGTCGAAATCGCTGATTAACTCGGCGATTCGCCCTTTGGTGTAGTTTGTCACCGTCTTACACTAGCCTTCAGCATGGTCGTGCTCTGCGTCATTAGGCGAGATAGTACTGCTTCGTGGAATTATTCAGCGAAACTCCGACTGCTCCTTTCATCGCCTTTTTTTATTTTGCTCCTTCAGGGTTTCGCGTACTGGAACAAAGGGCGGAGTGCATTCCTTCGGCGAATCTCCAAGCATGCTTGGCGATGCGCAGGCTTCAACTTCTTCGTTCTTTTCAGCCCTTTTGTTCCTTTTTGTGCCTAAGTGTCCATGCTTCCACTAAAACTTCAAATACCTGAAGCTTAAGAGTTTTCATCAGATATTGAGACAAAATAAGCATTTGAGGACACTATTTCTATCAAAATAAAGCCCAAAATGAGTCCAATTTGTGGATTCATCACATGCACATAAAGTTCACTCAAAACATTCACTAATCAACCAACACAAACATGAAAATTTTACAGCTAACTTACATTCATCTTCTATAAAATGATTCATATTGAAAGTAAATCTGCAAAGGTACTTTATTCAAATTTCTATATAAAAAATAATAAATACTTAAAGGTTCTTTAATAACATTTGCAAAATATATATTTATAATAACCACTTATCATTCATGATCACTTTCATTTTCGATATCATTTCCTCCATCGAGATTAGCTTCACCATTATTTGGAGAATGTCACTCCCCCAGGATACCCCCTTGACGTAACATGGGACCTAGGATCACGAGTGACCCCAAGCTAACCCTGTGTCTGGCATATATCAAGCATACTGAGAATAACTGAATAAAACATAAATTATGCAGAAACTAATATGACAGATAACTGAAAGATGGGGAATACCCAATATTGATCTGAATATATATAAAGCTACTAAGAGATCAACTAAATTGAACATTCCCTCAAATGTAAAGCTGAATATATATAAAGCTACTATGAGTTCAACTATATTGAACATTCCCTCAAATGTCAAGCTGAATATATATAAAGCTACTATGAGTTCAACTATATTGAACATTCCCTCAAATGTAAAGCTGAATCTAATACTATGTCTGAAAAGCCTCTACTAACTAGAGTTGCTGGGACATGCCCCCAACCTACTCTAGCTAAACTGAAAACTGAAATAAAAGACTGAATATGAAAGACATGTCAATTGTCCTTGAAGTACGAGGACTCACTACTAAAGCTGTTGAATACTGATCGGGAACCAATCTATGCATGATCTGGATGCTGAATACCTGAACCTACATCATGAAAGGATGTAGGTAGAGTATGCGTAAGTACTTGGAATGTACTGAGCATGCAAGATATAGATAATAGCTGAACAAACAAATATAAGCTAAACAAAGCATAACTGAGCAATGACATAAACTGAGTAAGAATGTAAATACTGAAATATATCTCAAAAGCTAAACTGAATGCAATGACCAAGTACTAATCATGAAAAGAACATGTTGAACTGAATACTGAAGTATATACTGAAAACCTGGTCAAATGCACTAAGAGTCTGACTGTGGGAGCTACTATTAACCGACATAAAATCACGTGAGCTAATGTGGATTCCAATGTATATGCCCCATCGAGAGGACCCAATTTACCTTGTCAGCGGTATAAGGGCATGATAGGCATGATCACTAAATCTGATGCCCAACAGAGGGGATTTATACTCCTATGGGGGCACGTAGTTCTAGGACTATGAGGGTACGCTGAACCCTAGTCCAACTTGGTGCTAAGGGTACTCCCAACTGAATATGTGTATGACACAAATGTAACTGAAATACTAAATAGCTCAAAATACTGACATGCAATCTGAGAATGCAACATTTATATACTGATAATGTGACATTTGAAATCTAGAGCATGATTATCTATTTAATTGACTTAGCAAGTATAATTCATGAACTAAGAGAATTTGTACAAAGTAGGGTTCTGAGTTTGATACAAGGAATTAAGCAAACTTTCCAAAAAAATTTGATATTTATACTATGGATTATATAACAGCTGAAATCATATTTCCCAAGATTTTACAAGCCCTAGGTCTAAACAAGCTATGTAGAATCAAGAAACTTGCTGAATTCTACGGACCTAGTAGATGAAAGGAACCCACTAGTGAAATCCCACATACTTGGTGAGGAAATCTACAGAGAAATCTTTCGATTTCAGGGCTAAAACTTGAAGAACACTATTTCTTGTTCTTGGGAGGTTTGATGGACTTTTCCTCTCCTTTTTGCTCAAAGATTGGATGATTTTTGGTGAATAAAGGTTTTGTGTATGTCTGACTAAGTTATTAGACTTATTTTGAGTAAAATAACATAGTTTAGGCATCAAACGATGTCATTTAAGTTCCCAATGCATAGGGGAAAGGACCAAAATGACCCTAACTTAATTCTAACGAAACCCATACAAGGAGGGAACGACGGTCCATCGTTTGACCTACGGGCCATCGTTTGGGTTCGTCATTCATGATCTGCCCGACATGGCTTCACTAAAACGAGCATAACATATTACTCGGAGATGGGATTTTAGCAAACTCGGTGGTGTTAGAAAGAGGATTCAATTATCTATCATTTGGTGGGTCTGGGCCACCTAGTTCCTTTTGTGCTAATAGTTATGACCGGTTAAAGTTGACCTAACAAAAATTTCCCTCTAACTGGCTGATGACCATCACTCCTGGTCGACCGTGGGTGTGGTCAGAGACTATAAACATTTGGTTCTGAATGACGGACCCCACTTACGAACCGTGTGTCAGACCATAGACCATCGGTGGCTTTCGTGGTTCTTGCACTGAGTCTTGGAAAGCTGCATTATTCTATTTTCTCAAATCCAAGGTGTTACAATATCTCTCCCTTGGGAATGTTCATCCTCGAATGAAGTCTAAACAAGCTGAGTATGGAGGGAAGGAACTGCAATCCCTACCACTAAGTACTAGAAACAGATATTCAACTGAACTGAGTTCCAAGAAAATACAAATAGGTTGAAATACAAGAACAACTAAACGAACAAGATACTGAGATTGAATTTATGCAAGAGTAAACTGAGAGACTGGAAAGGAACTATAACCTAAAGCTGAAACGGAATCGGAAGCAAAGAGATGAGGATACTTGGCCTTCATGGCTGCTTCTGCTTCCCAAGTAGCTCCCTCTACTAACTGAATCCTCCAATAAACCTTCACTGAAGCTACTTCTTTATTTCTTAACCTACAAACCTGACGGTCAAGAATCTCACTTGGCACCTCTTCATAAGTGAGACTATCCTTCACAACCACACTCTCTAATGGTACTATTGATGCCGAATTACCCACACACTTCTTCAATAAGGAAATGTGGAAGACTGGATGAACCATTACTAGTTCTGCTGGCTACTCTAACTCATATGACACATTACCAACTCTTTTCAGGATTCTGTAGGACCTACATATCTAGGACTAAGCTTCCCTTTCTTGCCAAATCTCATCACCCCCTTCATAGGTGACACCCTTAGGAAAACCCAATCATCGATCTCAAACTCTAGTCCCTTCTCCTCACATCTGCATAGGAGTTCTGATAATTCTGAGTTGTCTTTAGTCTATTGCTGATGAGTTGAACTTTTTCATAGCCTCATGAACCGAATGTGGCCCTATCAAGGCTGCTTCACCTACTTCAAACCAACCAATCGGGGACCTGTATCTACGCCCATATAGTGCCTCATAAGGGGCCATATGAATACTGGAACGATAACTATTATTATAGGCAAACTCTATAAGAGGTAGGTGATCATCCCAACTATCTTTAAAATCGATCACGCAAGCTCTCCGCATGTCCTCTAAGGTCTGAATGGTATGCTCTGCCTTACCATCCATCTGTGGATGAAATGTTGTACTGAGATTTACCTGAGTACCAAGACCTTTCTAAAATGATTTCCAAAAATGAGATGTAAACTACGTACCTCTATTTGAGCTGATAGAAAAAGGAACCCCATGTAACCTGACTATCTCATTAATGTAGAGTTTAGTGTAATCGTCCGTTGAATCTGTAGTTTTAACACCCCAGAAGTGAGCGGACTTAGTAACTCTTTCCACTATCGCCCAAATGGAGTCATGTTGTCTGCGAGTACGAGGTAAACCCATAATGAAGTCCATGTTTATCACTTCCCACTTCTATGTAGGAATGTTAATCTCTTGAGTCATACTTCCTGGTTTCTGATGTTCTACCTTAACCTATTGACAATAGGACACTTAGCCACAAAATCTGCCATGTCTCTATTCATGTTGTTCCACCAAAAGACTTCCCACATATCACCGTACATCTTATTGGCACCTGGATGAATAGAATATTTGGAATTATGATCTTATGTAAGGATTTTCTACCTCAACTCACCCACATTAGGAACACATAAGCGACCCTAATAATGAACCATCTCCCTCTTGGGAGAAAAACTCAACTTTCTGCTCATGAACTACACCTTTCAACTAAAGCAATATAGGATCATTATCCTATTTTCCCTTAACCTCTCATACCAATGAAGAATCTGATCTATTCTGAACTATCACACCACAATCTGACATGTCCGTAAGACCAACTCCTAAGAGAGCAAGCTGGTAAACATCTTTTGCTAATTCCTTCTTTTCTTTCTCAACATGTTCTACACTACCCATACATTGGACTTACCAGGATGGTAAAGCACATTCATATCATAGTCCTTAAGGAATTCAAGGCATCTCCTTTGACAAAGATTCAACTCTTTCTGGGTGAACACATATTGAAGGTTCTTATGATCTATGAACACATCTTCGTGAACACCATACGTCTCTCCAAATATTTAGAACAAATACTATAACTGCAAGCTCGAGGTCATGAGTAGGGTAGTTCTTCTCATGAACCGTAAGATTTCTACAAGCATAAGATATGACCTTACCTCACTGCATCAGCACACAACCTAGGCTGACCCTAGATGCATCACAATAAATAATATAACCATCTGAACCATCTAGTAGAGTCAAGACAGGAGCTTTAGTCAACCTAGACTTCAGTTCTGAGAAACTTTACTCGCACTCATCTGACCACTGAAATTTGACTTTCTTCTGAGTTAACTTAGTCAATGGGGAAGCTATGGATGAAAATCCTTCAACAAATCTCCTCTAATAACCAGCCAAACGCAAGAAACTTTTGATATTTGTTGGAGAGGTGGGTCTGGGCTATTGTTTCACTGCCTCTATTTTCTTAGAATCCACTCAAATTCCTTCTCTAGATACCACATGACCAAGGAAAGCGACTGACTATAACCAAAACTCACATTTGCTGAACTTAGCGTATAATTGGCGATCATTGAGAGTTTACAGAATGACTCTCAGATGAGTCGCATGCTCCTCCTCCTTTCGAGAATATATAAGGATATCATTAATAAAGACAATAACGAACAAATCCAAATACTATTTGAACACCCTGTTCATTAAGTCCATGAAAGCTACAGGAGCATTTGTTAGTATAAAAGACATAACTACAAATTCATAGTGATCATACCGAGTCCTGAAAGTGATCTTCGGAATGTCACCATCTCTGAATCTGAGTTGATGATAACTAGATCTGAGGTCTTCTTTAGGAAAGCAACTAGCACCCTGAAGTTGGTCGAACAAGTCATCAATCTTAGGGTCTTAGGGATGAGATACGTATTCTTGATTGTGACTTTGTTCAACTGATGTTAGTCAATGCACATCCTGAGAGAACCATCTTTCTTTTACACGAACAACACTGTTACACCCCATGGAGAGATACTAAGTCTGATGAAGCCTTTATCTAGAAGGTCTTTCAACTGTTCTTTCAATTCCTTAATCCCAGTTGGAGCCATTATGTAAGGAGGAATCGAAATGGGTTGGGTATCTAGAAGGAGATTTATTCTGAAGTCAATTTCCCTTTCGGGAGGAACTCTGAGAAAATCTTCTGGAAACACTTCTGGAAACTCATTTACTATTAGAACTGACTCAAGAGTTGAGGTTTTGGAGTTTGAATCCTTAACCCTAAAAAAGATGATAGAAATACTCTTTAGAGATAATCTTTTTGGCTTTAACATAAGAGATAAATCGACCTACAAGCACTGAACTACTACCCTTCCATTATAAGACTAGCTCATTTGGAAACTGAAATCGAACGATCCTAGTTCTATAATCGACTGAGGCATAACAGGATTGTACCCAATCCATGCCTATAATTATATCAAAATCTACCATTTCTAACTCTACAAGATCTGCTGAGGTGACTTTCTTAGAGATTGTGACATGACAATTTTTGTATACCCGTCTAGCCATAATTGGGTCACCAACTAGAGTAGAGACTTAGAAGGGTTCTGAAAGAGTTTCTGGACTGACACCAAAGTTTACTGATATACAGCTAGTTACAATAGAAAGTGTATCCCCTCGATCTAATACCACATAAACATCTAAATAGAAGACTTGTAATCCTCCCACTCCTAGTACCAAGTGTAGGCCACTCCTTTCAACTGATAGGTGACTAAATCTGCACCCTCGACTAAAGTGACACCTATAATGTCTGTTACCTTCTTCATGTCATCGAGAAACCCTTGTGGATCCTCTTTTGACTTAGACCCATGAATTTTTTTAGGGTTCATCCAAGTGAAGTTCTAAATTCTTGATGCAACAATGTTAGTCTGCAATCGAGCTAGGGTCACAACCTACTGATTGACCAGGGTAGTCATGGCCTGAGAAAGTACTTAGTAAGAAGCTCTGAGCTCGGCATGCATGACTTTCTTCTTCAATGGGTCTGGTGGACCTGCTGGCTGATTCCTTGCGTTAGCTCTTTTTGGAGGCATTTTTCGAAATACGAAGAGCATGAGTTAGAAGGAGATTGAATAGAGTTCATACTCACGCACGATAAGAATAGCAAAGAAAGTGAATTATTTTAAAACACTTCGTAGCCTCCCTCTCATTAGATGTGGTGCACTTTACACCCATGAAAATGACTCTACTTAGTGAGGTTTTCAGACATCCTAGGACTCTTGAACCTAATGCACTGATACCAAGATTGACATGCCTCGAGGCTACCCCCTTGATGTAACACGGGACCTATGATCACGAGTGACCCAAAGCTTACCCTGTGTCTAGCATATATCAAGCATACTAGGAATAACTGAATAAAACATAAACTATGCGGAAGCTAAAATAGTAGATAACTGAAAGATGGGGAATACCTAATACTGATCTGAATATATATAAAGCTAATAACAGTTCAATGATATTAAACATTCCTTTAAAAGTAAAGCTGAATCTAATACTATTTCTGAAAAGGCTCTACTGACTAAAGTTGTTGGGACATGCCTTCAGCTAACTCTAGCAAAACTGAAAACTGAAACAAAAGACTAAATATGAAACACATGTCAATTGTCCTCGAAGTATAAGGACTTACCACTAAAGCTGCTGAATACTGATCGGGAATCGATCTATGCGTGATCTGGATGCTGAATACCTGAACCTACATCATGGAAGGATGTAGGGAAGAGTATGCGTCAGCACTTGGAATGTACTGAGCATGCATGATATAGATAATAACTGAACAAACATATATAAGTTGAACAAAACATAACTGAGCAATGACATAAACTGAGTCCAAATGTAAATATTGAAATATAACTGAAAAGCTAAACTGAATGCAATGACCAAGTACTAATAATGAAAATAACATGTTGAACTGAATACTAAAGTATATATTGAAAACCTGGTCAAATGCACTAAGACTCTGATTGTGGGAGCTTTATTAGCCGATATAAAACCACGTGAGCTAACATGGAATCTGATGTATACGCCCCATCGAGAGGACCACATATACCTTGCAAGGGGTATAAAGGCATGACTAGCGTGATCACTACATCTGATGCCCAACATAGGGGACTTATACTCCTACGGGGGCACGCAGTTCTGAGACTGTGAGGGTACGGTAAACCCTAGTCCAACTCGGTGCTAAGTCTACTCCCAACTGAATATATGTATGATACATATGTAATTGAAATACTGAACAACTCAAAATACTGACATGTAATCTGAGAATGCAATATTTATATACTGATAATGTGACATTCAAAATCTGGAGCATGATTATCTGTTTAACTGACCTAGAAAGTATAATTCATGAACTAAGAGAATTTATACAAACTAGGGTTCTGAGTTTCATACAAGGAATTAAGCAAACTTTTCAAGAAAAACTGATATTTAGACTATGGATTATATAGCAGCTGAAATCATAATAATTTGCCAAGATTTTACAAAACCTAGGTCTAAACTAGCTATGTAGAATCAAGGAACTGACTGAATTTTTGGGACTTAGTGGATGAAAGGAACCTACTAGTGAGATCCCACATACTTGGTGACAAAATCTAAGGATAAATCCTTTGAGTTCGGGGCTAAAACATGAACAACACTGCTGCTTGTTCTTGGGAGGTTTGGTCGACTTCTCCTCTCTTTTTTTCTCAAAGTTTGGATGATTTTTGGTGAATAAAGGTTTTGGGTATGTCTAACTAACTTATTAGACTTATTCTGAATAAAAAGACGTAGTTTAGGCATCAAACGACGTACTTTAAGTGCCCAACGTATAGGGAAAGGACCAAAACGACCCTGACTTAATTCTGACGAAGCCCATCCACGAAGGGAACGATGGTTTGTCATTTAACCTACTGGCCGTCGTTTGGGTTTTCGTTTATGATCTGCCTGATAGGGCTTCACTAAAATGAGCATAACTCTTTATGCGGAGATGAGATTTTAGCAAACTTTGTGGCGTTGGAAAGAGGATTCAATTATTTATCATATGGTGGGTCATAGGCCATCTAATTTCTTTTTTGCTAAACGTTATGACCGTTTGAAGTTGACCTAACAACAATTTCTCTCTAACTGGTTACTGACCCTCACCTACGGTCTGTAGGTCCAACCACGGACCGTCCTGGTCGATTGTGGGTGGGGTCAGAGAGCAAAAACATTTGGTGCCCAATGACAGACCCCACCTAAGGACCGTGAGTCAGACCACAAACCGATGGCTTCCGTGGTTCTTGCACCAGTTCTTGGAAATCTGCATTTTTCTATTTTCTCAAATCCGAGGTGTTACAGAGAAGCTTGAGTATGGACTTCCATATCAATTATTATTCCATCGACTCCACTCCTTACCCAATCATTATTCTCATATTCTGGAACATGGGAATTTTCTAAGATAGCCAAGTCAGTGGAGTAACAATTCATTGATGACTCGAGTTGCATACTGTTTTCCTCTCCCATATAAAAAATGTCTCGAGGTTTAATTAACCTAGGGACAAACCATTCATGATCATGAGGTCCTTGCACAAATATTACTTGTTGGGCTTGTTCAACAAAAATAAAGGGTTCATGACGGTATCGATTGTCAGAATCAGCCAAGCGTGAAAAATTCACAACTGTGAAACCCACGTCATCTTCCATAATTCCTCTACGTTTGGTTACATCGACCCAAGCACAATTAAATTAGACAACCTTAAATTCTTCATAGTATTTTAACTCCACAATGTCATTCAATCTACCATAATATGAGATATTTGTAGACTTTGGAGCATTGTCGCTTGAACTTGCATAACTTTCGGTTTTAGAAACAACAATAACACCACTATTTTGTGTTTCTAGGTACTCTATACTTTGTTTTGTTAGAAACTGATACCCATTATATACATCATATGCATTAAATCTTTTTGTAATGTAACTCGACCCTTTTGCAAGAGCTTTAATATTCTTTATGATATCAAATGTGACCTCCAATTCTTTTACCTATCCAAATAAAGATACAACTATAAATTTGAATATAAGGACAAGTACAATAATTAAGGTAACCAAGAACATAGTACTACTACTTACTTGCTCCTTGAACTACTCACTAAATGTATTGAAATGCATACAATCAAGTTGATGTTGTGTCAAACGGCGCTTACGTGTGATCTTTTGATTTCAACAATATGTTCTTTGTTCATGTGACTCATATATATAAATTTTGTTACCAAATTAATTAGTATACACTTAATCAACAATAAATATAAGACTTACTTTTTATAACTTTCAACCACCTCTGACTCACAATTGAAAGGAACCTGTTGATGTGCTTGCAATAATGTTTTCGCATCCATTTTATATGCATCTACTGCACCGCATGACTCTCCAATAGTAGGAAAAAGGCATTCGTCTTTACTAGTCTCATTTTCATTCTCATCGTTGCATCTTGTTGAACAATAAGACCTTGAATCTCCACCATCCAAACATCATGAGCAAAATGCTAAGCATTCATTTGCTATGTATGCTTCTGCTATTGAATCTTCTGGACATTCACAATTATGAACATATGATTTTAAAGTACCCAAGTACCTATGGAATAATGTAATGTTATTAGTTTTATATTATAATATTTAACAACTAAAGATATATCTAATAAAGAACCGGTGATAATCTTCATACCTCTCAATTGGGTACATCTAACGGTAATGTACTGGACCCACAAGTTTAGCCTCAGTTTCCAAGTGAGTAACCAAGTGTACCATAATAGTAAAGAATCCCGGCGGTAAGAGTTTCTCCATAGTAGACAATGTTTTTGGAATTTTTTCTTCAAGTAATTTCAACTCTTCCAGTCAAAACGTTGCTACATAAAACACGAAAGAATGTGCATAGTTCAATTAAAACAGACTTAACTCTTTTATATGTTGATCTTCGCAAGACAAGAGGAAGAAGTTCTTGCATTATAACATAACAATCATGAGTGTTTAGTCCAGATATATTTTGCTTGCGAATCCAACGTGAGATATTAGAGGCATAGCCATGTGGAAACTTGGTATTTTGTAGTACTTCATAAAACATCTCTTTTTCATTTGAAGACATAGTGAAATAAGTAGGAGGAAGATATTCTCTCCCACTAGCTCCATATTGCGTCCAAAAGCTTGGTCTTATTTTCATCTCCTTCAAGTCCAACCATGCTTCAATATTGTCTTTTGACTTTTTACCAAGACCCAATAGTGTATATAATATGTTATCACAAATATTCTTTTCTATGTGAATTACATCAAGATTATGGTGCACCAAGTTATACTCCCAATAAGGAAGATAAAAAAATATGCTCCTCTTTTTCCATGTATTTTTCATCACCCCACTTACCTCTACACTTGAGTTGCCTCGAGTAAACTTTATATCTTTAACTTGATCTAGCACTTCTGATCCAGATATTGTGCAAGGTGCAGGTCTTGTTTCCTTAGTTCTATCAAATGATTTTGCATCATTTTTATATTTGTGTCCAAGCTTCAAGAAACATCGTTGCCCCATAAAAAAAAATTATTGCCATGTTTGAGCCTTTCAAATTGAGTGTGTATGTTGCAAGAAGGTTATGCAAACCGATCAGAAGTGCTCCATCCAGAAAGAGTACCATATGCTGGAAAATCATTTATAGTCCACATGAGAGCTACTATCATTTCAAATGTCTCCTTTGTAGACGCATAGTATGTTTCTTCTCCAACACTCCATAATTCATTTAACTCTTCTATTAATGGTTGCAAAAAGACATCAATATTATTACCAAGTGATTTTGGTCCAGGAATAAGTAAGGACAAAATAAAGAGATCTTATTTCATGCACATCCACAGTGGAAGATTATATGGAATTAAAATCACTGGCCAAGTAATATGAAATATTCGCATTGTGCCAAATGGATTAAATATACCATAACCTAATCCCAAGCAAACATTGCGAGGATCTCCCACAAATTCAGGATCCTTACTATCAAAAATTTTCCAAGCTTTGAAATATGCCGGATGTCGTAGAATCGCATCTTTGTTTCGCTCTTCATGATGCCATCGCTTTACATTAGATGATTTTGAAGACATAAATAATCTTTGTAGTTTTGGTTTTAAAGGAAAATACCTTAGGACCTTGACTGGAATTTTCTTTGCATTATTTTTCCAACAAGAAGCTCCACAAATTTCGCATTCATTGACATTCATACTGGCAAACTCCTTTCTTCAAAGCATACAGTCATTGGGACAATGATGAGTCCACAAATTGGACTCATTTAGGGCTATATTTTGATAAAATTAGTGTCCTCAAATGCATATTTTATCTCAATATCTAATGAAAATCATTAAGTTTCAGGTATTTGGATTTTGATGGAAAGCATGGACACTACCTAGCAAAAAAGATACAAAAGCAGCTAAAAGAATGAAGAAATGAAGATATGAGTATCGCCGAACCCATTCGGTGAATCGCCAAAAGGTCTTATCCTCGCCTTTTGTTCCAGTGTGCTGAACCTTGAAAGAAAAGATCAAATTGGCGGTGGAAAAGAGCAGTCAGCGTATCGCCGAGCAGTTCTGTGAAGCAGTACTATGTCGTCCATTGATCCAAAACATGATGATGCTAAAGGTTAGAGCAAGATGGCGATGAAACCTACCAAAGGGCGGATCGCCGAGTTGATCGGCAATCTCGACTAACGACGCAGAATGATCCGCTGCAGCATAAATTTTTGAAAACTATAAATACTAGTTCAAGTTTTGTAGTTTAGTATAAGAGGAGAATTATTACTGTCAAATTTTATTATTAAGTTTTAACATCAGACTTAGAATATTCTCTCTAAGCTTGGAAAAGGTTCTGAAGAACTTGAAGATTCAAAAGGTTTCAACTCCAACATTTTGGATATAGGTCTTGTGGATTCTTCACTTTTGACTTGTTTTAAGATTTAATCCTGCATACCCATTGATGGAAACTGAGATTAGTATACATTTTTACCTCTTTTGGATGTGTAGCTAAAACCCCAATTCCTGAGGTGTGATTTTGTGAATATGGGTTAGGATATCTGTTGGGGTCTTGCTTGTTGATGGTTTATTTGTTGTGTAAGTGTGATTTTCATTTAGTAGTTGTGGTGGAACTTAATGATATTGTAGTTGCAAATACGATTTCACCTTTATGTTTTCTGCTTGCGAGAGAGAGAGATCAAAAAACTAAGACTACTAAATTGATGGCCGGTGGAAATGGGTCGACATGAGGTTCAGTTTGAGATAGTGAACCCTAGTCCTTCTCATACACACTTAGCTCGAGAGAATGAGTGGGCTAAGGTGGAGGCTGTTCTCCAAGTGAAAAGTGGGTTTCGGAGAGGAACCCATTTGATTTGGGGTAAGTTGCTTGAGAGAGAATTTACCCCTACTATAGTCTAGCCTAGTCAGAAATACTCAACGAATTCACTATCGAAAGCATGTACCCAATAGTCTATTCTAACTCATATTCCTATCACATCCCAAGAATTCCGTCTCCATAGTCGTATCTCTCTTTATTTTTGTTGATTTTTGCTCTTTACTTTTTTACAAACCCCCTATTGATAATTGACACTTGTGTCAAACCCTTTGATTTGTCTTGTCTTCATTCGATAAAGTCTTTAGATACGGTTAGCTTTAGCACTTTCGTGCTTAATAACTAATTTTCAGAAACCACTCCCTTGGGACTCAACCCCAACCCTTGGTTGGGTTAATTTACTATTGTACGATCATAGACACTTGCATTGGTAGCTGTGTCTTGATTACGCAAACATCAAAATGGCACCGTTGCCGGGGAGTGGTGTTACGTGAAAATTTTTGGTTAAGATGAATTTTGCTTTTGATAATCGTAGTTTACTAACTTTATTTTTAGTTTTGTTTTGCTTTGAAGTTGTTGTTGTAGGCAAATACCCTGAGCATGGATGAGGGAAATGGTGACAACTCGGCTGAGACGAGTCAAGAAGTCGAGAGGGACTTCAAGTTAACCATACTGGTAACTCAGCTGAACGAGCTAGCCACCAAAATATCAGAGGTAGAAAACCAGTGCAAGAGCCAAGGGAGGTACATACCCCCTCATGAGCGGAAATAATCTAGAGATAGGGATAGAAATAGTGTCGAGGACACACTCCAAATCATTCTCCAAAAGATCACTAGACAAGATCGAATGTTGGAAGAGATGAAGGAGAATATTGAAGTGTTGAATCAAATGATTGGCTCCCATTCTAGATTGATCCAGCTGATCAAGACACTCATGAGTTATGCAGTGCCTCATCTTCACTCAAATGAACTATTGGAGAGTGAGTAAGGACTCGCGTCCCCAAGGTTTTAAATGCTTTAGTTTGCTTTTATAAATAATGGTGTGTTAGTGGTGCAGGTTTAAATGCAGGAAGTGTTCAGAAAATGCAAATTGATGAGAAAAAGGTCCAGTCGGCGTATCGCCGAAGAGGTCGGTGTGCCCGACTCGACCCGCAGTTTGGCTCAACTCAAATTTAATTCAGAGCCTGTAAAACTCGGCGAGCTCAAGAAGCAGTTAGGCGTGTCACCAACCTCTTCGATGATCTCGATTCAGACCGCCGTCTTGACCCCCAAGAAACTGATGATCCTATTGAAAATGGCGGGGCAAGTGACCACTCGGCGTGTCACCGAGTGGATCGGCGAGTGCGACTAACGTCGCTGAATGGACACGAACTAGACGGTTTATAATGGCCAAAGGTCTCAGAATTTGAACTTCTTCACTTTCCCTTACTTTTAAAAACTTCACAAATTCACACCAAGGTAGTATTTTCAATATTTTTATATTCCATTAGTATTTTAGTGGTTGAATGGTGCTCAGAACTAGGATTTCTTTGCCGCCTAGCTTTTCAATCGCGGTTTAATAGGCTTTTAAGGTTGGTTACTGAATCCCGAGTTTACATTCAAATTTTTTTTACTCATTTGCAATAATCATATCGTATTGTTGTGTGCTAGGCCTCTCTGATAGAATTAGAATGAGTAAATGCCTATTTCAATTTGCAAATCTTGCCCTTATTGTTTTGATTGTCAAATGCCCGTAATTGTTGTGCTTTTAAATGAATGAATTTGAATTGAGTTTTTCTTGCGTGTCATTTAGATTGATTAGGTGAAGTCTGAGTAACCCATGTTTGTGCTAAATGACAAAAATTGCTTAATGATAGAGCAGGTGACAACACTCTTAAGAGCAAATATCGTCAAATGGCTAAATTTGGCAAAACCAGGAAAAATCTTAGTATCCCGGGGTGATGGGTAGTACGGGTCTTGTTTGAATTTCATTAGTGCATGCTTTGATTTTGTTATCGGGAGTTGCGGGGTTGAATTTGAGAGGGTAGGTTAGAAATAGGCACGTCAGGCTGTTTGGCGAGCTGGGTCGAGCTCGCCGAACCACTTTGCGGTTCGTCTAATAACCCCATATCGCTTTTAATCTCATGCTATCTATATTGTTGGATTCTATGACTTTCACCGAGAAAGCTTGAGGTCTCCAAAAGCACTCGGTGATCCGCCGAAAGTCTAATTAATCGCCCTTTGTCTGCACCCCTGAAATTCTTGTTGCACTGTAACTTTTGGCGGACAAATCCTTGCTTGCCGAAAGTAGTCGGCGATTCACTGAAATGACCTTCACATAGACGACTTGACTTAATTTTTAAGCCAATCCCTTCGTTGAGCCCAATCTAGATCACAAAAAAGAGGTTTGGTGACTAGCCGACTAGATTGGCGAGCCTGTCTGCAATAGATTTTCTGTGCCTGTGTTTGATTCTCTCCTAATTTCTCCCGATCTTTTGTAAATATGGTACGTACAAATCTAACCATGCCACCCAAGATAAAAGCACAGGGCATAAGTATAAACGAGGGAGGGTCAAATCCTCCAAAGAGGAGAGGAGAAGAACTCCCATTGAGAGATAAACGTAAAAGGAAGAAGCATACAACTAGAAAAGGAATAGCTATTGAAACCCAGGCTAATTTTTCGAAACCAGAAGATGAGCAGCCTCTGATAAACAGAAGGGATAAATTCCGCGACAGATCTCAGTCCGCATCCACCAATATTCCCTCAGCTCCCACTCCTCCGACAACAGACTCTGTGCCAGCGTAGACACCTCTAGTGGCCCCTGCAATCCCTATTGTCCTCCTCCTAGACTACTGAACAGACTGAAAGGTGGGGGGTACGGAGTATCCTAGAGGAGAAGCAATTATCTACAAAGGGCCTGGAGGGCAAACATCCCGATGTGATTGACACCCTCCGATACCATGAGTTTGAGCAGTTCACAAGGCCCCGAGGCCCTTATATTCCTTTTTGGGTTAGGGATTTTACACAGCTTATAGGGAGTTGGTGCCCAAGAACAAGAAGAAGGAAAGCGAGTTTAGACCGGTAAAGTCGGTCATGGTCAGAGGCAAGGAAGTTGAGTGCCACAACGAGTATATTAACACTGTATTGGGTAGACCATTGCACTCTGCACTTTCCTATAAAGGGTTTTCTATTATTCAATCCTTAGATGACCTGAGGGGTTGGTGGCCTCTCTGATTTCTGACACCACCCCGAGGTGGACGGATGCAGGGGCACCTATTGAGAAGAGGGACTTGAACATCGCTTCCAGGTTCAGGTTTGGTTTCATCAGCAGCACCATCATGCCATCCCAGAATGAGTACACTTTGCGCTATCCTAAGGCAGCTTTCCTTGGTTCTATCATGTCCATGAGGCACATCGATCTGGGGCTGTTGATTTAACAAGAGATGGCCATGAGGGCCAAGCAGAAGTTGACTTCTATGCCATTCCTAGTCTTGATCAAGGAGTTGTGCCAGCATACTGGAGTACCTCGGGACACTACGAGAGATATTGAGGTCACCCCGTCTTCCTCTACTGACATCCGGCGTATTGAGGTCGAGTTCACACAAGAGGAGGTAGAGCAGCTTCGGTAGATATTTCCCCAGAAGTTGATGTTGACTAGTTACCAGCAGAAGCACCTTCGCCTACTCCAACCTCTAATCCTTTAAGTACCTCTGATCCTTCCTCTTCTTCAATGGTCCCAGGTGATTTTTCCTCCTCCTAGCCTGCCAGGATTACTCAGGCCATGATCCTGAAGATGGGACAACTGACCTATTCATCGGATGTGAGAGCAACTCGATTGGAGAGATCATTCCAGGGATGATCAATAGTACTATCTTGGCTGCACTGACCCCCCTTAGGGCCTCTGTTGATTATCTAGCTACTAGAGTCACTGCTTGTGAGAGCAGATATGGGAAGACATCCTAGGTTTCGGCTTTGAAAACCAAACTGGTAGATTTGAGAAAGGACGTAGACTATTTGAAGTCCACTGACTTCACCTCAGGGATTCCTCCGGCTACCACCGGAGATATACAAAGGGGTGGCATAACATATGAGGAGTCGGACGCAGAGACCGATGAGGAGATGATAGCAGTACATGAGGAGGAGATGATGGAGAGCCGAGAGCAGAAAATATTTGGATATTTTTCAGATCTTGTGGAGACAATTGTGCAGCCAGTGATCCAGACATTGCCGACTGAGACGTCCACAGCAGCTCCTAGTGGATCTGACACTTCTATTCCCTCTGAGGTGACTCCGGGCACTGATGCCCAAGTCCACATTGCTACACCGGGCACCGAGACCCCGACAAATGGAGAGACTACATAAACAAGACTTTTCTTTACCTCTCTCTCTGTCTTACTTACTTTTACTTTTGGATAGTTTTATTCATTTTTTAGGACAAATGATTTTTGTTTGTGGTGGGGTGAGGCCCACCTTTGTGCATATTTATTTTGATTATATATTTTGGGTTGTGAGTTATTATTGTGTTATTATACTGATTTTTGTGGATGTTTGAGCTTGTGGCTCCTTTTATTTTAAATTGCAAAATGATTTTGACCCGTCCAATAAAAAAAAAATTGCCACCTCTCATGTATTGAATGCGGCTGTTCTATTGCAAAATTTGAGTCTCGGTTCTGATCAATACCGAAGACTTGTATAGTGTTGTCAATCGAACAAACATGAATGCGCAGCTACAATGAGACCAAATGAAGTTGCATAGACAATATGTGAACTCTTTGGATCTTGTTATGACTAGCCTAGTATCGAATTGTGTCTCTTGTGATGATAATTGCACACTAGCAAAAGTGTGGAGTCTTGTTTGACTTATAGTGTCAATGCCTAGTGTGATGAGCTTACCTGTGAACTATGCATGATGGATCCTAGAATTGGCCCCGTTGTCCAGTCAACTAAGTGATGCTATCTCTTGATATGATATTAGGCAACTTCCAAGAGTGTGTGAGCCAATTTGACATATACCTCTTTTGTGGCCTACCTTGTGAGTGTGTGTGAACCTCTTTTGAACACCCCTTGAGCCTTACCTTTCTTTCGAAGAAACTTGATGAAATCAATGACCTTTCTTTATCCATTACCCATAATCCTCATGAAGTTGTGGTTTGTTTGAATGGCCTAAGTTGTGGATGTGGTGAAAAGAAAAGGGAAAGTCAAGAAGTGCAAGGAAAGTCTCCTTTGACCCATGATGTTGAGAAAAATGGAAACCCTCCATATATGAAAAAAAAAAAGAGAAAAGAGAAAGAAAAAGAAAAAAAGTGAAAGAAAGTTGTGGAATAAAGTACAAAAGAAATGGTGTTTCCAAACAATTCATGGAAAGTGAATAATAAGATGACTTATGAGCACTAAAGAAAATGATGAAGAAAAAGGAAAGAAAGTGTTGTGAGTACCACATTTCATGAGAATAAAAGTCACTGAGCCTAAATGATCGTACCTTTGCACTAAGCCCCATTAGAAGCCTTGAAAAGACCTTCTTGATCTTGAGTGAGCTGAAGCAAGTGTTGATTGGAAAATGCGGGAAAACCTATGGGTGAAATTGTGCATTGTGTTTTTCTTTGTGAGTGTGAGCGTTGCATCTAATTCCGAAACTTTAAACTATGAACCATTGTGTGAATATGGAATCATTCCTTGTGTGAGGGCATTTGAACACTTTGGTTGAGCTTGAACTTGCATTTGAAGCAAGTATTCTGAGCATGAGATTCTTTAGTATTGGTGAGTCACAACTTGAGTCTTTAAGTGCACATTTGATCTTTGCATAAGTAAATTGATTCTTGTTGTGTGCATTCATGATTGAGTCTTGTGTGGCACTGTTCGAGATACCCTTTTTGAACGGCTGAACTTGAGTATGCTTGAGGACAAACAAAAGTTTAAGTTGGGGTGTTGATGAGTCCACAAATTAGACTAATTTAGCGCTATATTTTGATAAAATTAGTGTCCTCAAATGCATATTTTATCTCAATATCTGATGAAATCCATTACGTTTCAGGTATTTGGAGTTTGAGGGAAAGCATGGACACTACCTAGCAAAAAAGGAACAAAGGCAGCTTAAAGAACGAAGAAATGAATATCTGAAAATCACCAAACTCATTCGGCGAATCGCCAAAAGGTCTCATCCTCGCCTTTTGTGAGTCCTGAAAGAAGGGATCAAATCGCGGTGAAAAGGAGCAGTCAGTGTGTCGCCAAACAGTTCCGCAAAGCAGTACTATGTCGCCCAATGATCCAAAACATGACGATGCTGAAGGATAGAGCAAGACGGCGATGAAACCTACCAAAGGGTGGATCGCCGAGTTGATCGGCGATCTCGACTAACGACGCCGAATGATCCGCTGCAACATAGATTTTTGAAAACTATAAATACTAGTTGAAGTTTTGTAGCTTAGTATTAGAGGAGAATTATTATTATTAAGTTTTAATATCAGACTTAGAATATTCTCTCTAAGCTTGGAGAGGGTTTTGAAGAACTTGAAGATTCAAAGGATTTCAACTCAAAGATTTTGGACTTGGGTCTTGTGGATTCTTCGCTTTTGAATTGTTTTCAGACTTAATCCTACATACCCATTGATGGAAACTGAGATGGTATACATTTTTACCTCTTTTGCATGTGTAGCTAAAACCCAATTCTTGTGGTGTGATTTTGTGAATATGGGCTAAATTATTTGTTGGGTCTTGCTTGTTGATGGTTTATTTGTTGTGTAAGTGTGATTTTGTTTAGTAATTATGGTGGAACTTAATGAAATTGTAGTGGCAAATACGATTTCACCTTTGTGTTTTCGGCTTTCGAGAGAGAGAGGTCGCTAAACTAAGACTACTAAATTGATGGCCGGTGGGAGTGGGTCGACATGAGGTTCAGCTTGAGAGAGTGAACCCTAGTCCTTCTCCCACGCACTCAACTCAAGATCACTTGAGTGGGCTAAGGCGGAGGCAATTCTTCAAGTGTCAAGTGGGTGTCCGAGAGCAACCCATTTGATTCGGGGTAAGTTGCTCGAGAGAGAATTTACCCCCACTATAGTCTATTCTTATCACAAATACTCAATGGATTCACTATCGAAAGCATGTACCCAATAGTCTAGTCTAACCCGTATTCCTATCACATCCCAAGAATCCCGTCTCCATATTCGTATCTCTCTTTATTTTTGTTGATTTTTCTCTTTACTTGTTTACAAACCCCCCATTGATAATTGACACTCGTGTCAAACCCTTTGATTTGTCATGTCTTCATTCGATAAAGTCTTTAGCTACAGTTAGCTTTAGCACTTTCGCGCTTAATCACTACTTTTCAGAAACCGCTCCCTTGGGACTCGACCCCAACCCTTGGTTGGGTTACTTTACTATTGTACGATCGTAGATACTTGCATTGGAAGGTGTCTTGATTACGCAAACATCAGACAATCATGGATCTTATCATACTTTAAGCCCAAACCTTTAACTATCCTTTTGGTCTCATAGAATAAAGGAAGTATTGTTTCCCCTTCTAGCAACGCATCCTTTAATAGTTCAAGCAAAGAAAATAAAAAAACCTCATTGATGTGTTGGTCATCATTTTGGTGTGTTTTGCTCTCTACATGTCAACAGCCGCAAACCTAATTTAACCTGCAGCCACCATGATCATGGCCACACTGGCCACTGGTCATCTCATTATCGGGGCTAGCCAGTCATCTATACTACAAGATTCAGCTTTTCCACCGTTACTCAGCAGTGTCCCAATAATCAACAATCCTAGATTGCCTCATGTGATCATGCCTAACAAATATGACAATTGGGCCAAAGAGAATTATGCAGATGCCCTCAAGAAGGTCAACCACATGGGGTTTAATACTAATTTAGGATTTACACCTATTTCTATGAAGACAGTTATGTATGCGAATAGTATTCTGAGAATTGTCTGGACGGAAGATGAAGTGCAAGAATGAATACCATTGAAAATCTACAATTTGCCGTGATTGGAAAGTTTTCATATGGGTGGCCGAAGTTAGAAGAACTAAGAACAATTATTCCTAGACAATGCAACATTAGGGGAGATTGTAAGATAGGTTTACTAAGAAATCGATATGTGCTTGTAAGACTGGATCAACAGGAAGATTTTATAAATCTTATGTCGAAAAATATCTACTATATACTTCCTAAGGACGGATATTCATATTCTATGAGGCCTCTTATATATGATGAGAAATTTAAAGTGGACAAGGAAACTACACAGGCCATGGCTTGGATCTAATTCCCTGATCTTAAGCCTACATATTTTGTTAAGGAATCACTTTTTTCTTTGGCCTCAGCAGTGGGTAAACCTATACAATTGGATTTAGCTACAATAAACAAAACCAAGCCAAGTTGTGCGCGAGTAAAACTACAAGTTGATCTTATGTCAGAATTTACAAAGTATGTGGAAATGGAGATTGTGAATGAAGGGAATAAAGTATCACGAGTTGAACAGGTGAAAATTCATTATGATATGGTACCTCTCTACTGTAAACATTGTAAGGTGCAAGGGCATGCAGATGAGGAATGTAGAAGCTTGCACACAAAATTAAAAACAACGTCAACAATAGTAGGGACACAGGTACAATCAGGGGTAAAAGGAATAGACGAACATTCAGGGGCAAAGGTGGCAGAACACAGAGATACAATTAAAGTAGTTGACGATCAAGAAAATGAGAATTACCTGGGAAAAAGGAAGAGATATTGGAACCCTACAGGAAAAATTATAAATAAGGAAGTGGCAAAGGACTGTAATCAGGCAAACATACAAGTAACCTCAGACAGAAACCCTTTTGCTATTCTTGAAAGGGTGGAGAATGAGACACCCATAGTAGAAGATGTGGAAAGTGGATCGCTCATAGTGGAGAATGAGACACAAAGAATAGCAAGGGAGGTAGATGCAAGGCTGCCTGATCATGAATATACAGAAACAGTAAGGCACAAGCAACATGAGTTAAAAACCATAAGAGAAGAAAGTCAAAAGAATCATCAAGAAGTATTATTGACCAAGAATTGGGTACTCACTTCATTCAATAAGCAACAAGATATAAATGTTAGTAATAACAACAGTATTGCAAATCAACAGGAAGCATATGAAGGCACGGATACATGTCCAGTAAACAAAGACTTAGGAAGGGGGGAGGAGATTGTTGTTATAAGTTCTTTTGAAGTTGTAGCATCCACTGATGAAGTTGTGAACACAACTGTTGTGAGCAGTAATCAAGGGGAAGCTGAGAATGAGAATATGCTAAGCAACGTATGCTATGTAGAACCCCTCCAGGTACTGCCTTTGCAACTACAAGGACATCGAAACATACAAATAGAAAATGGAGCTAGTCAAGACATTGAGAACATATATAGAATGAAGGAAGAACAAAAACTGATCAACAGTAATGAGCAAGCCATAATTCATGCTGGAACTCAGAAATCTACTCCTATAGAGAAGCTACATGGAATAGTTTCACACCAAATTATACAGGAGGATGCACTCATAAATGCAGAGGTAGACACCACATTATTGAAAAATAAGTAGGTACTTATTGAAGATGAATATGATGATGAGGAGGGTGGACTTTTCGAGGTGCAGTTTTATCAACATGCAGACCTTTTACCTAAAACAAAGAAAGGGAAAGACTAGAAGGAAATAGAGTTAAAGCCAACAAGGACTCAGGCCAAAATGGTAGTGAAGACCTCTTCTAAATGATAAAAAAAAAGCATTGTTTTGGAATATAAGGTCTGTGAGAACCCAAAATGCTTTCCATAGGGTTCAAATGTTGAACAAACATCGTCAGTTTTCCTAGTTACCTTGATGGAACCTTTCCCACACACTAGACAAATTCAAAAAAAGATTGGGCATGCAGTATGTTAACTATAGTGCTAATGGACAAATTTGGGTGTTTGTGAAAGAGAACATCCAAGTTGGAGTGGTATCTGATTCTGATCAACAATTGACCATACGATTGACACTTGAAAATGGTAATCAATTCCTGGTTACAATTGTGTATGCTAAGTGCTCTGCAATTGAGAGACTAAGCCTATGGGAGGATCTATATAACATTGAGTATAACTACTCAATGCCTTGGATGGTAGGTGGAGAATTCAATGTTGTTTTGAGTGCTAAGGAGAAGATTGGGGGCCTTCATATGTATCCACAAGAATATGAGGACTTAGCTTTTTGTATAAACTCATGTGAGTTGAGTGACTTACAATTTACTGGCAATCATTTTACATGGTGGAATGATAGAGCAGATGGAGAATGTATTTTTAAGAGAATTGGCATGGTTGTCAATAATCAGACTCCTCCAGATATGTTTGGTAAGGTGGATATGCAACATTTGGCTAGGACAAGGTCTGATCACGCTTCTCTCCTCATTTCATGTGGAGGATTAGCCCATAATTTGTAAAAGCATTTAGGTTTATAAAATTTTGGACTGAGAGTGATGATTTTAAAGAGGTAGTACAGAAGAATTGAGAAGCTGAGGTGTCTGGAGATGTCTGTGCAATGGAAGCTAAGATTAAAGAAGACCAAACTAGCACTGACTAAATGGAGTAAAAATAAGTTTGGTGATATATTCAAACAACTTCTGATAAGGGAAGAAGTGGTTAAATTGAAAGAAAAATTGTTTGAGGAGGACCCTTCTGCATCTAATAGAATAGTTCTGCAACATGCTCAGGCTGAAAGTAAATTATACTTGCATTATGAGGAGGAATTTTGGAGACAAAAAGCTAGCATCCAATGGTTTACTGAGGGGCATAAGAACACAAAGTTCTTTCATTTTTTAGTGAAAGGCAGGAGGAAGAGACTATCTCTAAAGAGGATCATGAAACCTGATGGATCCTGGGCAGAAGAGGAGGATGACATTGCTACAACGGCTCTGAACTTCTTTGCAGAACATTTTACATAAGCAAGTGTGAATGAGGAATTTACTTTGGCACAGTATATACAATCAAGAGTATCAGTCGATGACAATGCCTTGATTAAAGCAATACCAAATGTTGAGGAAATTAAAAGAGTGGTGTTCAAGTTAAATGGGGATAGTGCTTGTGGTCCAGATGGATTTACATGTCATTTTTTTCAGGTTTGTTGGGACATTGTGGGCATTAATATTATTAATGTGGTACATGCCTTTTTTCAGGGGCTTATATTGCCTAAATCAATTACTCATACTAATTTAGTCTTATTGCCTAAAAAGGTGTTCATTCGAACCTTTTTAGACTTAAGACCTATTAGCTTAAGTAATTTCATTAACAAAGTTATTTCTAGACTTCTACATAACAAGTTGCAGGACGTACTTCCAAGGTTGATTTCCCAGAATCAATCTCAATTTCTGAAGGGCAGGTGTATTGCAGAAAATGTGTTGTTAGCCCAAGAAATTATCACTGACATAAGAAAGAGGGGAAAGCCTGACAATGTGGTGATTAAGCTAGATATGGCAAAGGCTTTTGATAGAGTGAATTAGAAGTTCTTAATTAGAGTTTTATCTCAAATGGGCTTTGATGAATCAGTTCTTGATTTGATTTGGAGAATTGTGGCTAATAACTGGTATTCTGTCCTTATAAATGGACAGGCTCATGGTTTTTTCCATTCAACAAGGGGAGTTAAACAAGGGGATCCACTACCACCTGCTATATTTATTTTATCAGCTGAAGTATTATCCACTACCTTGAATCATTTGTTTTATAACAATACATTTCAGGGTTTTGGAATGCCTAAATGGAGTGATAAGCTAAATCATCGTGCTTATGCAGATGATACTATTATATTTGCATCAGTAGATAAGGAGTCTCTCGAACTGATAATTCAGGTGTTGCAGGAATATGAAAATCAGTCTGGTCAGAAGATTAATAAAGAGAAAGAGCCTCTTCTAGATGTTTAGCAAGGCTAATAATGAATTTGTGAAGGTAGTAGAAGAGACAACTGGATTGTTGAGGGGTAAGTTTCCTTTAATATATCTTGGTTGTCCTATAGGGCATGCCAAGAAAAGGAAAACTGATTTTGCTGAGCTAATCAAGAAAATTCAGAATAAGTTGGAGCTTTGGAAGGGTAAATTGTTATCTTTTGGAGGTAAAGTAGTGCTTATTAATCATGTTTTGCAAAGTATGCCCATATACTTACTCTATGTTCTCACTCCTTCTAAATGTGTCATTTATGATATTCATAGAGTTTTTGTTACTATGGAACTTTAAAGAGGAAGGAGGAGCAAAACATTGGATGGCTTGGGAAGACATGTGTCACCCCAAAGAAGAAGAAGGACTTGGGTTTAGATCTCTTTTTGATGTTTTACAGGCCTTATTTGTCAAACTTTGGTGAAATTTCAGGACCAAGAAATCTTTATGGCCAACTTCCTATGGAACAAGTACTGCAAATGACACAAGCCACAAATTGTTGAATGGAATGGGAGGTCTCAAATATGGAAGGTAATGTTGCAAGCCAGGGATAAAGTTGATCAAGAGATATGGTGGGAACCTAGGGGTAGTCAAGCTACTCTTTGTTATGATAATTGGACACAATAGGTGCTATGCACTATGTGTTACCTATCGCACATAAGCCAACTAAAGGATATGAAGATGTTCATCAAATCATGGAGCTAAAGGCATGGAATATGAATGTGATGGCTGAGTTGCTGAACAAGGAAGTATGTGATCATGTGGTTGCTGTCATGGGGAATGTGCAACTGTCAGGAGAAGAAAACAAACCTTGGTGGAAGCTAAACAACAAAGGAAAATTCTCATTAGGTAGTGCTTGGAGCATGATTAGACAGAGGAAAAGGACTCAATTGGGAATCATGAATATATGGGGAAAAGGGATTCCATCAAGAGTATCTTTTTCTATTATAGAGGATGTGGTTTCAAAGGATTCCCAGAGGAGTGGTCTTGGTTAAAAACAGGATAACACATGCGGTGGAATGTTGTTGTTGTTTAGATTCAATACAAAAAACTTTTGACCATCTATTTGTGTCTTGCAGTGATTCTCGAACAATTTAAGTGATATTTGCAGGTGTAGCTGGGATACATGGACCATTTGTTCAACTTAAACAGACCCTAGACAAATGGTGGAGAGCTGATTGTGTTTCCAAATTAAAGCCATTGTTTAGGGCTATTCCTATATTCATCATATGGAAAATTTGGAACAAAAGGAATATCATAAAGAATGGAGGAAGAATGACTAGAAATGCAATGGAGAGAGAGATAAATAAAAATATTCATCTACTCTCTATTTGTAGATATGCATGGCTTATTAATGTGCCCAAGTCCTAGCCTCAGATTGTTCAATTCTTGGAATCATATACCCCTATCATTTCTTGCAAAGTTGTTAGATAGATATGCCCTATTGTAGGAAGTTATAAGTGCAACACTGATGGTTCTAGTAAATACAATAGTCAATGCAGTTCAAAGGCTTTTTGTGTAAGAGATATAGCCAAGGAGATTTGATTTTTGCTGAAGCTGAAAGAATTGAGTTTTGTGATGCTTTAGAAGTTGAAGTTACATCATTCAAGGATGGATTGAATCACTGTATACAAAATAGTCTACTGCCTCTTGTGATGGAAACCGATTCATTGATTATCAAAAGGATATTAGATGGCGATTGGGAAATTCCATGGAATATTTTAGTGCATATTAGATATGTTCAAGAGATATTAAAGGAGAAGGGGATGGTGGTTGCACACATCTTCCGGGAATGAAATACACTGGCATACTTTTTAGCTAACAGTGTGTATGGTTTTGCAGGTACAAAAATCCAATTTTCCTCGGATGAAGAGTTACCAATTCAAGCGAGAACAATATTACAAGACGACAAGCAAGGCAGGCTAAAGCTCAGAACAAAGAAATATCAACACATAAATCATGAATCAAGTTAAACGATTCATATGAATAGAACAACAACTAATCCACAGAATTACATGACAGAAAATGAAATGATCAATCTCAAGAAAGTGTAATATAGGGAAGCTCAAACGCTTATTGATCAAGATTGGAAAATACCTGGGACAACCTTAAATTCGATGCAGTGGTATTAGTTCCTTGGAGCTCAACTTGCATGATTTAAAGATGGATCAGTGTATTTCTTCTAATTTAAGGTTGACTCAGTTATCAATAGAGGGATTGGTCCTTACCTTGAAGTAAGAACATGGCAATAGTGTTGAACTAACGAAGTCTTCAACGGGTTTGGATTCATGGTGTTTGTGAGATCTTTGAACACCCAAATGAATACCACTCAAGTTTAATGCAGATCTTCCATGCTTGCTTCAAAGAGTGACGAATTTTGGATCTCCAATGGAAGAACTTCGATGTTATGGAAGGATACGGTTCCGACAACCCCTGTACTGTTTGTTTCTTGTTTTCAATCTGGGCTTGAGTCACTTTTGGACTCAAGCCAATGTTTTCTCTATTTTGTTTCAATAAATGGGTGTTGCCCAAATTTAACTAAAATAAAAAGAATCAAAAGATTCATTTGACTATTTGTACATGCATTTTGTACGATATATATATATAGCAGAAAGGATAATTTGCTAAACTTCTTACATCCAGGATATAGTTCTTCATTTGCCCCCTTGACGAGTCGTTTAAATTTATCAATCTCTAGATGTGTTTGATTTCTAGACGTAGGGGTAGTATTTTCTAGTAGGTTTGGCTCCATCTCGATCGTTTCATTGACATCAATATCGATGAATTGTGTACAACCTCCAAGGGCGTCATGTATCATTCTTCTCATATCATCACCTCTTAAAGTTGGCTGGCTGCCATTAGTTACTTGAGTATTGTTTGATCTATTTAGAGACTCTCCGTGACAAAACCAAGTATCATATGATAGCAAAATTTCATTAACCACAAGATGATCATATGTTGTATCCTGATTTACTTAATGAAAAAGCACACATTTTGTACAGGGACATGCAATTTTGTCTCCATCTTGTTTTTCAGAAAAGGCATGATTTAAAAAATCCTTGACTCCATCCAAGTATTCTTTACTAACTCTATCACAATACATCCACTTTTTATTTCTAAGATTATCCATAAAGTTAAAGATATTCTTTCTTTCAACAATTATTGTAAGAACTAAAAATGTGTAAGAAAAAAAATGGTGGAATTAATCAATATGTAATTGCATATCTCAAAAGATGTCATTTTAACAATTAAAATAATCAAACAGAAAATTGATACTAATTATATCCCAATAATGAGTTAGCTCAACACACATGGGAATGTTAGAAGGCTTCCATTAAATATTTTCTTCCCAAGTCATGCTAATATGCAAAATTGTGCTCGTAAATGAAGCATAGTTTAAACAAAGAACAATATTAAAACACATTTAGCTTTTGTAAATAAAATTCTATGGAAGTTCTATTCGAAGAAGGATAGGCTATAGATTCAATATATCCATGCTTACAACATCAAAGATAAGAATATATGGAATATCATCCCGAGACAAACTTAATGGATTGTTATACAATTCTAGAGGCTAAGGATTACTTTATTGCTACTATATTTACTTATGAGTAGGTCATGCATGTTGAGAACTTCTCTATCGAATCAATTTACATGAGAATGAGATGGAATATTTCCAAAGGTTCCATGGAGGAAACCTATCTATAACAATCTTGGATGTCCTAACTGGTTTATATGTCATGGTTAGCAATAAAGTTAAGGCTTACATAGACGACTCAAATGGGGTGCACAAACTAACCAGATTATGTGTTATGTACCATGAACCTGAGAACGTTGAAGCCCTTTTTCTTTAAGTGACAATTTAATAGTAGCATTTAGTCTCAACTTTTATAAGATGCTTAAGGGTTTTCCAAATGTCTATGGGTTGTTCTGATTAGGTTAGCTTGGCTAGACAAAATGCTAGAAGAAGTTCTAGTTAAGCTGAAATTTTAATTATATTACTAACAAATTGTGTCTACCATTTATTGTTATAAAGGAACCAAAAAGTTAAAGCTTGCAAATTAAAGATTATTTTAAGATGGTTTGCTCAAGATATTCGTGTTCGAGAAGAAATTAAAGAACCTACATGTGATTTTGTAGCTCCTACTTTCAGATTTAAGCATTTTTTTAGTTTAAGTATTCAAAGCTTCTAATTATAATACACTTAAGTCTTACGTAGATGGATGATGTGGGGCTACAAACTGACCATATTCTGACATGATTGCATGCTATTTAGCAGGAACCTGAGACAATCGAGCACCTTTTCTTTAAGTCCCAATTTACTTCTACCATTTGGTCTCGACTTCTATGATTCCCAAGGGTATACCAAATGTCTATGGACTGATCTGTTGAGGTTAGTTGTGCTATAAAACAATCTAGAAGCAGTTCCAGTTAAGTTGAAATATTAATTATATTACTAATAGATTGTAAATACCATTTATGGTTAGAAAGGAACCATCAAGGTAAAGCCTGCATAGTTTAGGATATTCTAAGAAAAGTTGTTCAAGATATTCATATACAAGGAGAAATTACAGAAACAACATATGATTTTGTAGCTCCTACTTACAGATTTAAGCTTTTGACTATACCAGTATTCAAAGCTTCAAATTATAATACACTTATGGCTTACGTAGGCAGCTGAAATGGAGTGTACAAACTGACCAGATTGTGTGTTATGTAGAAGGAACCTGAGATGATTAAGAGTCTTTACATTAAGTGTTGACTTACTATTATTGTTTGGTCTTAAGTTCTATGATGCCTAATGGTGTGTCAAATATCTATGGGCTGGTCTACTTAGGTTAGTTGGGCTATACAAAATGATAAAAGAATTTCTACTTAAGCAAACATCTTCATTATATTACAAGAAGATTCTATCTACTATTTATGGTTAGAAAGGAACCATCTAGCTAAAGCTTGCACAGTTAAGAACTTGCACAGTTAAGAAAGTTCTATGAAGGGTTAATGGAGATATTTATGTTGGAGGAATACTTAAAGAAACTACATGTGATTTTGTAGTTCCTACTTATACATTTAAGATTTTGATAATTCAAGTATTCAGAGCTTCTAATTGCAATAAACCTAAGGTTTGTGTAGATGGCTGAAATGAGGTGAACAAACTGATCTGATTGTGTGTCATGCTATGTAGTAGCAACTTGACACGATTGAGCACCTTTTTTTAAATGTCGATTTACTGGTATCTTTTTGTCTAAAACAATTAGTAGGGAGAGGGAAGTCGAATAGAGAACATGCAAGTGCAAAGATGCAGAGCACGACTATATCATTTAGAATCTATTGGTCCAGAAAATTTATCAGGCTGGAATAACACCAGTTTGAAGCAGATACTAGTGGATGACATGTTGCAGATGTAATATTATAGCACTGCTATAAAGCTTGTTGAAAGCAGCAACTAAGTGGTTATCTTTGTCTTTTACCTTTTATTGTGGTATTTCATTTTTCATGAATTTATGGTTAAAGGGTCATGTTTTTATAGTTTTTGAGTCACATAAGCTCCTCTTCTTTGAGAACTTTCTTTGATCTAGCATATAACTATACTTAAGATCTTGATTATTTACTTTTTGGTGTACTCCTTGTTTACAAAAGATTTTGGCCTTCCGATTTACAAAATGAAATTTTTTACCTGATCCAAAAAAATACCATACTTTAGATCTTAACTTTCAGTGGTTATTTGTTGTTTAGGAGATACATTAGAACCATGTTTACAACCATCAAGGGAATAGGGCGGGTAAAGAAATGGAACTATATTGTATTACTTTTCTTAGATGGAGAACTAACCATTTACTTTTGAATGTTTGGTGCGACTAGAAGGATGTGATAGATATGTAAGCCTCTTTAAATCTTTTATGGAGGGGAATCAAACTCTACATTTACTTCCTTATCGAACAGGAGAACCAGTGTGTATCTCTAAGATGCCTAAGAGTGTGTCGAATGTCTATGGGCTGATCTGTTGAGGTTAGTTGGTCTATACAAAATGCTAGAAACAGTTCTAGTTAAGCCGCAATCTTTATGATATTACAAGAAGAGACCATATGTACCATTCATGGTTAGAAAGGAACAATCAAAGTATGAATATTCTAAGAATGGGTGTTCAAGATATTCATGTTCGAGGAGAAATTACAGAAACTGAATATGATTTTGTAGCTCCTACTTACTTATTTGAGGTTTTGACATTTCAAGTTTTTAGAGTTTCTTATTGCAATTCAAGTTACTCAAAACAGATAAGTACATCAGTTTTATAAATAAATTCACACAATGTATCATCTCTAAGCAGTTTCATATCATGACAATATCAGTAGCTATAATGGATTGTTAACAACTCACAATCAAAGTTCAGTTGGTAGCTCACTTCACTAAGGTGAGAAATGATAAGGACAAGCTTCACTAAAGCGAGTAGCGTGAAGCATAGCACATACTTTTTCAACTTAAAAAAATCATTCAATTCATTAGATCTATTAAAGATACATAGAAAATAAAATAGAGCACTCAATAGAAATAATACATTATGAAAATCTTTCAATTCTTAAAAGAGAAAAGACATAAAGTCACCACTGAAGTTGCCCCGAATTTTCAAAAAGACACCTTAACTTTGCAACTGTCCTATTACCCTACTAAACAATTTTGAATTGATATTATTATATCATTTTTCGTCCACCTGACATAGAGAGTTGTGTATACTCTCTCAAAGAGAGTGAGCAGCCTAAAATAAATAATATAATTTTATTTTTACAAGTATTTTATTATAAAATATATTTTCTTATTTTTCTAATTATTTTAACTTTTTTTTCCTTTTTATTTTTTCTCTTTTTTTTTTCTTTCTTCAAAAATTCATTGTCATCTACATTGAAGCTTCTTACTTTCAATGTCACCAATTTTACCACAACTTCACCTTCCTTTTATTACTACTATTAGTTTTACTCTCTTTAATTTTAAAACTTTATCTAAATATTTTCTTAAATTTCAAACAATTTGATAAACCCATTAAATTTCAAGATTATTAGCAAGCATCATATAGTTTTTTTATCCGATTTCAATAAAGTCTTTCAATTTTTGGGGAATTAATTGATTCTTTTAAAATTATCATTTCTAATTTTGAATTTTTATGAAAATGAGTAGTTGATGATGCCTTCAAAATTTTAAATTTTCTTAGAAAAATAATTAATTTTGTTATCAATAATTCAATAAAATCTAAAAAATAGTATGAATTCTATAAAGAATTTGACCGGAGAAGAAGAAGAAAAAGAAAAGAAAAAAAAGGGAGTGAGGTTCAAATTGACATGGGGGTGGGAGGTGAAGAAAAAAAAAAGAAAATGGAGGGATGAATAACTTGAAAGTGGGAGGTGGATGATGAAGTGAAATTTAAGATAAATCAAAATTAAAAGTCAAAAAGTAAGAGAAGGAGAGAGAAATAAAGAAAAAAAAAGATAAAGGAAAAACATAAAATGAAAAAAAATTACATTTTTTAAATTAAATTAACACGTGTCATGTAATGATTGGTGTGCGAATACACTTGCTTCTTAAAATTTGGGGCTGATCGAAAAATGGTATAATAATATCTGTTTAAAATTGTTTAGTGGGGTAATAGGACAGTTGCAAAATTAAGGTGTTTTTTTGAAAATTCGGGACAACTTCAGTGGTGACTTTATGTCTTTTCTTTTCTTAAAAAAACAAAGTAGTGAAAATAGAGACAGAATATCAAGAAGACATGGACAAAACAATGTATAATAGAGAAAAAAGTGATACAAGTTCACCCCTCTTCTCGCTTTAAGCAACAAAAGCATTCACTTTTAAGAACACTTCTCAAGATTTTTCCCTATATAGTAATAGCATATGGATAGAAGATTAGCTAAACAAATCATGTACACTTTTCGTGAAACAAGGTTGAGCAATCGAGCAATATTCATTTTTTTTAGCTAAAATTGAATCTGGTTCTGTTTCTTCAACTTAATGAACTTTCTATTGAATTTTAACACTCAAAACATATTCTTACTTCAATATATAATTTTCAATTCCATTCACAAGACTGTAACACAAGTCATAAATTTCTTCCAGCTGCTCCATCAAGAAGATGAGAAGGAAATAACAAGGATAACTTACTGACAATAGCTTGAAAAATAGTTGTAGCTTCTACTGTTGACACTAGAGATTTAACTTTTATATTTCTCATGTTGAATAAGAAGATGTACAAATAAATTACTGTAATGTTTCCTTCACTTAATCACTTATGTTGGTGAGAGAGAATGGCTTAAGTTTGCATGCTTTCTCTCAATACAAATTTTGAAGTAACTTTGGATAACTGATGAAACAAGAAAACATGTGGAATCCCTTCTTGATAGTGTTGAACATTGCCAACACTTTCTTTCAAGAGAAAGGTTGAAGAGTCGGAATACATATCAGAAATACAGCTTACAAGTACAGGGTGTTCTTTAACTAATGATATAGGAAATTATTTATCAATTCGACCATTATATTGAAAACCCATTAATGAAATTTTACATGGTGCACTCTACAAAGTGTTTATCATTATCACTTCTTACAAGTCTCAGCTTGAAATAATAGTTGTCTTCTCAACAAATGGAATGCTCCAAATTTCCCATGCCAAATTACTGTTATCTTGAAAACTACCAGGCACAACTTAATTGATAACTAGGAATCTAACTGGGAAAATCATGATACTGCTGAGAATCATATGATGGTGATAATGAGTCTTGTGTTGAGTTGCATGTACAAGTTGTTGAGTTGTTAAAACAGTACTATCACAGATTGAATATTGAAGTCTCATCAACTCGACATTATTTCTAGTTCTTCAACATTTCAACCTCAACAGGGAGATAAGAAAAAGTTTCCAGTTTCTATACTTGCAAAAATAATCTTAAAAATAGAACATGCAGATCAAGTAACTATCAGAAATATTGATAATGTAGTGCTCCTAGTATTGTTTATTCAATTATTAA
Organism: Solanum microdontum; assembly: GCA_036250385.1. Lineage (NCBI taxonomy): Eukaryota > Viridiplantae > Streptophyta > Magnoliopsida > Solanales > Solanaceae > Solanum > Solanum microdontum. Next base: position 41,381 of record JAJONQ010000389.1, read on the forward strand.
CAATGATAGTGATCAATTACCATTGACTAACATTAAAACAATCACGACAGTTTAATACATTAACATTAACCTAAAGAAACAAAGTAATCAGCTCAATCAACAACATATCATATAAGTAGCAAACGAATATCACACAACACAGAATAAAGTTGAAACTACTTTTAAAAAATTAAAAATCACCTAAAGTGTTTGAGTACCTGGGAAGCAGAATATTTGCCCGACAAAGACAGGAAAGTGAAGAATAAGAATGGATCTTGTAAAACCTACAAGAAAGCATAAATTAAGAACAAAATAAGGAAAACTTAAGCCTTTACAGGATTCCAAAATTATCTTTTGTTCAATAAATTGAAAAAATGGACCTAAAAATACAACCACAACAACACAATCGTTGCAGTGATTATGTTATGAGGGGTCGTTTCATCCTTGAATTGTTCGATAAATCGTAGGATTAATTACTCATATGGATGTGGCTGAAGAATCTGAAATTGGGATTCGTATGGAATCAAAACCAAGATTAGTTCTGAAGATGGAGATCGTGTCTTACCTTTGAATCAATGGTGAATGGCTTCAACAGATATTCTTAGTGATGACTATGATGGAACTTTGACACTCTTGGTTAAGTTTCAAGGTTATGCACAACAATAGCATAATAGAGTTTTCTTTTAATTTTTATATATTTTTATTAATAATTGGAGGGAATATATATTTAAGAAGAAAATTTTTGAGGGAAAAAAAAGGGATGAAAGTAGTGTTCAATTAAATTTTTTACTGGCAAGTTTATTTTATTGTCACTAAAAAGATATATATTAGTGGCTATTGCTCATAAGCCGCTAATAGTTTTGCTTAAAGAAGTAATTAGCGGCGAATGATTAATTACCGCTAAATAATTTTAGGTAAAATCCAGTTTTGTAGTAGTATTAGAAAGAACTAAATTGGAAATAGCGAAATATAAAATTTTGCAAGTTATAGTTAAGTTGTGAGTTTCGGGTTAACTTCAAATGACCATAACTTTCAGTGCATGATGAGTTATGTGGTCCATAAGATATCAAATGAAAGGGCTTGGAATTCTCTTTCCAACGCCACCGAGTTTGCTAATTGTTGAGCTCGTATAAGGGAGATATGCCCATTTGCAGTCGGGTTGTCCAGTTAAGGAAAGTTACCTGAAAATATGAGGGGCATTTTGGTCCTTTCCTTATCCTATCAGATTTATTTCATTTTTAGTAAATAATTAGGGGTCTAAACTGATTTGGTTCAGTTTTCCCAAACCAAATTATGCTTAGGGTTTTGAGAGGAGTTCAAGAAGAGAAGAAAGGAGAAAAGTCAAGGCGTTCATCAAGTTTCTTGCGAATCAAAGGTTATTTCGCCAAGGGTTCAACCCCTAAGAGGTATGTGAGTTCTGAGAGTGTTGGGTTCGTTTATCCACACACCAATCATGTTATTTTCAGCGTAATTTTATTCTTGAAAGTTGAAGGATTTGAGTTCTTGATGATTTTTCATGAAGTTTCATTAGTAATCTTGATTGTTAAAGGTTTTGATGAGTTCTTGAGATAAAAGTTAGTGATTTGAGTTTGTTTTTTAGTAGATTCTCGTATACTTGTATTGGGTAATTGAATCTAAGGAAAACTTGAGGAAATAAATTGATTCTCGTCAACTTAAGGTCAAAAAATGAGTACAAAAATTCGTCGGATTTCCTTAGGGAGGGGCTGTGGCGGTGCCTCAGCAGTGCGCCAGAAATGGGGTTCTAAACTTTAGGGGTTGGCGCCCCACGCCAGCAGTGCGCCTTGGTTGTCTGCCCCCACCCTTTTTCCATTGTTTAGCCCGTCTAAGTTCTCTTAAAGTGTACCTTCACTCCTTATTGATTCAAATTACTCTAAACTACTTCTAAACAACTAGGATAATAACATGAATCATAACCTTGAATTCATAATTCAAGTTCAAGGTAGAGCTAAGCGTCAAGTCTTGAGAGTTCTTCGAGTATTTTTACAATATTTTAAACTTGTTTTAAGACTTGAGCTTTGAGTTTGAGGAAGAGTAGAGCTAAGTTCATTTTCTTAAAATGATGTATGAGAACTAAGTATTCCCAAGAGAAATATTTTTACATTTAAGAAAAGAGGAAACATCGATTTCCAAAAGAGTTCATGAGCAGTTTTGAGTATCATCTCTTTTAATAGAAAACCTTTTGAGTAATAATCTCAAAGTTGAGGAAGAGGAAGTGTTTTCTTTATAACATAATGAGCTAAGTTATATTTTGGGAGTAGTATTGAGCACTGATATAGGGGAGAGATCTAACAACTCATAGCCCCATAAACCATGTAGCCAATGTGGGTAGAAAACGGTCATACTTTTTAGATAATTTCTTTATTGTTTTTTTAGCATAGACTAGTGGATCCACTTAGTTGAGGAGTTGTATACCCCGACAAAGTATAGGACAGTTCTGGCAGCGTGGACTAGAAGTTGTATCATCACATAGCTCATAGTGATGGTTGGCTGTTAAAGAATCTCCCAAACAAAGTTTATTTTGTATTCTTGCATACGAATTGAGTTATATTGTATTTTTCAATACATTGAGTTGTTATCCACTATTTTAAAATCCTTTCTTTATATTGCATCTTTATCACTACTTTATATTGAAATGAGTTGAGACGAGGTAAGTTGTTTCTTCACTTCCAATTTAAGCTTATGCCATGATTTAGATTCTCCCTCACATGCTCGTACATTCCATGTACTGATGCCATTTGACCTGCATCTTTTATGATGCAGATACAGGTAACCAGGATCAGCACCAAACGCTTCATTGATCTAGTTGAGTTTCAGAGATTGTTGGTGAGCCTCTTTACTTTCAGAGTATCCCTTGTTTACTTTCAATCATTTCATTTCGTTATTAGGATGTCATGGGTCTTAGTAGAGCCTTTATAGATAGACAGTAGTTCATGAGTCTTTTCATTTTCTGTTGTTTATGTTCTAGACTTGAGTTGCCGCTTTGGTCAGTGGTATGTTTCTTTAAATGTTCTGAGTTAGTTATTTGAGTTGAAGATTTACTTTTAAAGTTCTCATATTGTTAAGTAAGTCTTCTGCGGAGAGGTGAGCTAGGCCAAGGGTTCACTTGGGGTCAGAAATGGTTCTCGAGTGCCCGGTCGCACCCAGGGTGTAGGCTCGGGGTGTGAAAAACTTGGCATTAGAGCATAGAGTTCAAAAGTCCTAAGGTGTCTATGAAGCCGTGTCTATAGAGTTCTAGTTATCGGTGTGAAGTGTGCCACATCTATAATAAAGAGGCTGCAACATTTAAGAACTATCTCATTCTTTCATACTCTTTTCGTGCGATAGAGTTCATCTCTATAAAGTTTCTCTTTAATTCGTGCTTGCGTGTTTCTTTCAAATCATGCCTTCACGAAGAGGTTTCTGAGGTCAGGCTACTAGGAGGAATATTGAGGATCAAGGGGTACCTAATGCACCAGAAGTGCAACCCCAAGGAGAGGTCACTAATGCTAAATTCCAGGATGTTATCCGGATGTTAAGTCAAGTGGTCGCCAACCAAGTTGGTCAACAGAGAGGGGATCGACATGATGTGGCTGATACCTCTAGAAATCTGTGAGTTCTTAAGGATGAATCCTCCAGACTTCACCCGTTCGAGTGTCACTGAGGATCCGGAAAACTTTTGGGAAGAGCTACAAAATGTTTTTGAGATTATGCATGTTGCTGATGTTGAGCGAGTGGAACTAGCTGCATACCAATTGAAGGGTGTCGCTAGAATTTGGTTGGACCAATGGAACAAATATAAAGATGAATGAGCACGAATTGTGAGTTGGGCGGTGTTTAAGGAGGCCTTCTTGGGGCGTTTCTTTCCCCATGAACTGAGAGAGGACAAGGTAAGGGAATTCCTGACTCTTAAGCAGGAATCTATGAGCGTACATTAATACATCCTTAAGTTCACCAAACTGTCCCATTATGCCCAAAGATAGTTACTAATATGAGAAGTAGAATGAGTCTTTTTGTTGCTGGGTTGTCTCGTCTGTCAAGTAAGGAGGGCAAGGCAGCTATGATGATAGGAGATATGTACATAGCAAGGTTGATGAACCATGTGCAACAGGTTGAGGAATATAAGTTGAGAGATAGAGAAGAGTTCATAAATAAGAAAGCTAAGACTACAGGGAATAAGTCCAGACAGCAGAAGAGTAATGTTAATCGGTTATCTTTCCAACAAAAGCAAAAGAGACTTACTTCATCATCTGCTAGTGCACCTGCACCAAGGAACAGTGGTGATTTCAAGAATCAGAATTTTCAGAGCTAGACATGCATAATCTTAAGGTAGTGTGGCACAAGGAGTTAATAGGACTCATGCATGTGCTAAGTGTGGTAGGAACCACTCAAGAGTATGTCATGATGGCTCCACTAGTTGCTTCAAGTATGGTCAGAATGGTCACTTCATGAGAGAGTGCTCTAAGAACGGTTAAGGTAGTGGTAATGGGGGCAATATCACCCAATGTTCTTCAGTTGCCCCACCAGACAGGGCTGCACCTAGAAGAGCTACTTCAACAACAAGAGGAGGAGCAAACCATCTGTATGTTATCACCAGTCGCCAAGAGCAACAAAATTTGCCAGATATTGTCACTAGTATCATCAAAGTCTTTATTCTTGATGTATATGCTTTGCTAGATCCAGGAGCGAAGCTATATTTTCTGACTCCTTATATTGCTATGAATTATGATATTCTTCATGAGCAACTTGTTGAGCCCTTCAGTGTTTCTACACCTGTTGGTGAGTCTATTCTAGCTGAGAGAGTTTATCATGATTGTACCATTTCCGTCAATCACAAGGACACCATGGCTGACTTAGTCAAGTTAGACATGGTAGATTTTGATGTTATTCTAGATATAGACTGGCTTCATGCCTGTTATGCCTCAGTTGATTTTAGAACTGGAGTAGTAAAGTTCTAGTTTCCAAATGAGCCAGTTATAGAGTGGAAGAGTAGTTCAATAGTGCTTAAGGGTCGTTTATTTCGTACCTTAAGGTAAGAAAGTTAGTTTCTGATGAGTCCTAGATTTGGACTTATTTAGGGCTTTGTTTTTATAGATTTAGTGTCCTCAAATGCCTAATTTGTGCCATAAACTGATGTTAAATCCTTGATTTTCAGGTATATGGATTGAGGAACAAAGCAAGGACACTAACATGGAAAAAGGAACAAAACAAGCTGAAGAAATAAAGAAGGACGAGCCTGAGGATCAACGAGAGCACTTGGCGTGTCGCTAAGTGGCTCATCTGACCGCCTAAAGTTCCAGTGTGCCAAGCCCTGAAGGAAGAAACCATGTCAGCGACAAAAAGGAGTAGTCGGTGAATCACCTAGCAGTTCTGTGAAGCAAAGATAGATTGCCCAAGTTGCAGACCTTGAGGATGGTGAATACTAAGGCAAAAAGGTGATTGAAGAGGTAAAAGGGCGGCTCACCGAGTGGTTCGGCGAGCCCGACTTACTTCACCAAATAGACCTTCATGGCTTATTGTAGGCGACTATAAATTAGATTTAAACAGTTAATTTAGGATGGAATTTTATCATAATTTTTAGAGAGAATTTTTAGAGTTTTCAGTCTTGAACAGTTTTCTCTTAGAGTTTTTAGTAGACTTGAAGGTTTGAGACTCAATTTGGAGATTTTGCAAGTCGGTTTTGATTTTTCTTAAAATTGGAGCATTGTAAAGCTTGAATTCCTCTTACCTAGTTGATGGCTAATCGTTTTGGTAACAATTTTTACTCTTTTCTGATGTTTGGCTAAAACCCTAATTCTTGGGGTATGATCATGTGATTATGGGTTGAATTAGTTTATGGGTATTGTTAATTACTAGTTTAAATGCTATATTAAAGTGGGTTTAATCATTAATTATGGTTTAATTTATGAATTGTATTTGCAAATGCAGTTCTATCTTTGTGTTCTTAGCTTGCTCAAGAGAGAGGTTTTAGAACTAAGATTATTGATTAATTATTTGTAGGTATTGGGTTGATTTGGGTTCAGCTCGAGAGAGAAGTTGCATTAAGGTTATGGGTTGTTGTTAATTGCTATGCTTGTTGATGTTCGAGAGAACTCACTTGAAGCACAATAGTTGTTTGAGAGAAAGTATATTAGCTATAGCCTAGCCTACCCACTGATATTTAGCTAATTTCTAGTTGTTTCAATTACCCATATATCAAATTTGTCTATAATCGATCACATCCCGAGAATTCCTCTCATTATTGTTATCTCGTTGCTATTTGACAACATTGGAGTTGATAATTGCAAACTATAACCCCCCATTTGACATTCGTGTCATCTCGTTAATTTGTTTTATGTCTTTTTCGATAATCTCTATTCCTATGATTAATTAGATCACATTTGTACTTCTTGATTGAATTTGAACACGTACCGCTCCTTGTCGGATTCGACCCCAACTAATTTGTTGGGTTTTATACTGATTAATGATCGTTTGCACCTCGTATCGGATGAGGTGTGCCTGAAACGTTAATCAAAATAGCGCCGCTGCCGGGGAGTGGTGTTGTTTAAAATTCTTTTATTGAAGTTGAATTGTGATCTTTTTTGCTATAGTTGAATCAACTTATTTTGGTTTTTGGTTTTGTGTTGGTTGTGTTAAAACAGAGGAGGAAATGAGCGTCAATGGAAGTAATGGTAGCTAAGTGGGCCACCAAGATGATATTGGGAACCTCAATGAGGTCAATGACCCCAACCAAGTGGATGGTTTTGGTGCCATTTGTTTACCTCCAGCTGAAGGAAACACTGTTTTTCACATTACAAGCACCATGCTTCAGCTTCTACAACTGAAAGGTTTGTTTGGTGGGCTGGCTCATGAGGATCCCCATGAGTATATTAGGAATTTTGTTGATGTCTGTGGACCATTCTCATTTAAGAACATATCTCAAGAATCGATCCATCTGAGGTTGTTCCCATTTTCTCTTATGGGCGAGGCAAGCAAGTGGTTGGCTGAGTTGCCAAGAGATTCAATTACTTCGTGTGATGAACTCATTACTGCATTCCAAGTGCGATTATTTCCTCCTTCGAAGATGATGACTCTTAGGGATAACATCCAAAGTTTCAAACGCTTGGAAGGTGATCCAATCTATGAGACTTGGCTAAGGTTTAAGAAGATGGTGTTGCAATTCCCAACTCATGGACTTCCCGATAATGTACTGTTGCAATACCTCTATAAAATCCTCGATTCAGTGAACAAGGGAGTGCTGATCAACTTTCTTCGGGTGGTTTAATGCAGCAACCCTATGCAATAGCATCCCAACTCCTCGATTGCATGACCAAGATTAATCGGGCATGGTACGCCCGCAAAGACCAAGTCTCTCCTCTTACTTATAAAATGACGAAGGAGCAGATCGAAAAATATCAAGAGAGAGACCAAATCATGGCAAAGATGATGACCCAGCTGGACGTCTTGGCCAAAAATGTCATGGGTGTTGGTACAAGAAGTGTTAATGCTATGGGTGTTGGTGGTGTAAACCCCAAGGAAGCCAAATTTCAAGCACTGTACAATGAGAAAGTGAACTTCCTAGCAAACCAAAGAGGAGGTTATCGTACCAACTACCCAAGCCAAGGTGGTAATCAAGGTTGGAATAGAGATAAGGGCTGGAGAGACCGTGACAGAGAGTGGCGTGATAGTAACGCCTCTTGGAAGGAAAGAGAAGGGCAGAAGGATAGGTATGTTCCTCCCCATGAGCGTCAAAAGCCCAAAGATTCTGAGAGTGGTCGTACAGTAGACATGCTCTCACGCATTCTCAACAAGATTGAAGGGTCCGATAAAGTATTAAAGGAAATGAAAGAGGATGTATCGACTCTCTACCAAATGGTACTTTCTCACTCAGTCTCTATCAAGCAGTTGGAGACCCAAATGGGTCAAATTTTGTCGCATTTAAACCCAGGACAACAAGAGGGGTTGCCTAGTGATATTATGACAAACCCCAAGAATGAAGCTTGAATGGGTACTTACGTCATGCTACGACATTAACTAAGGCGCTTCTTGGGAGGCAACCCAAGCTTTTAATGTTTAAAGTTTGATTTTGAATAATGCGTGTTGAATGTGCAGGTTGAAAAGTGGAGTGTGTTTGATATTGTGCAATTTGGCGAGCCAAAGAGTCCAGTCACCGACTCGCCAAAGAGGTCAGCAAGCCCGACTTAGACCATTGTTGTACCCACAAAACATGAGGTGGAGAAGTGTGAAACTCAATGGACCAATTAATTAATCGGTGACTCACACAAAAGGTCTGCGATCCCGATTTTATCCACCGTTTGGACCCCCCCAAGATAACTGGGAGTCCTATAAAACTCGACGAGGTAAGTTACCACTCGGCGCATCACCGAGTAGTTCAGCGTGGTTGACTAACACCGCCAAAAGGGCCATGAATTGAAAGGTTTTAAAAGGCCAAACGGTTTAAAATTTCAAAATATTTCATACTCTCTCATTTCTAACCCCATATTCTCACACCCGCACTTTAGATTTACCGTATTTTTGCTAGTTTACTTGCTTTTTGCTCTTGATCTTGTGTTTGGATTTGGATTGCATTGCCACCTAGCTTATCAAACTCTAAATATGCCATTCAGGTTGGTTTTTCCAACCTCAAACTCTTTATTAGTGGTTGAACTCAAATGCATTCGATAAATATGTGTTGTTTTGTGTTGGGTCTGTGAGTAAATCGTGTTTGATGTTGTTGATTGCTTATTTAGTGTTTCGAAATTGTGCCTAATTTCTTAAAATGATGATTTCCCGAGTTTTGTGTGTTAAAATTGATCATAAATTGTTGGGTTGCGGTTATTTTATGTTGGTCTAGTTGAGTGAAGTCTGAGTAACCCCAAATTGATCCAACTGATGTAATTGCCCAATGATAGAGCGGTTGGCGTCATTCTTAAGGGCAAAAGTCATCAAATGGTCAATTTTGGCCAAATTGGGGGAAATCTGAGTACCTCGAAGGCATGGGTCTTATGGGTCCTGTGTGAATTGCATAGTGTAGGTGTTTTATTTTGATTTCGGGGGTTACGGGCTTGATTTTTGGAAACGGGGTTGAAATTTGGCATGTTGGGTAGTTTGGCGAGCTAGGTTGAGCTCACTGAACAGTTCGGTGGTTCGCCAATGTCCCCCTTGATCACCCTTAATTTCATGATTTGGCTTAGTTAGAGTATGTAACTTTTGGTGGGAGCCTGAGCTCGGCGAGTTCACTCGGCGACTTATCGAAAAGTCCCTTTGATTGTCCTTTCTGCGCCTCTAACCCTTAAAACACACTATAACATTTGGCGGGCTAGTATGAGCTCGCCGAGTGATGTCGGCGATTCACCGATGGGCCCTGAATATCACTGACCTACCTTATTTTTGAGAAATTTTTTAGCCGGTCCTTTCAACGAGACCGATCTGGCTCGCCTAAGTAACTTGGTGACACACCAATCGATTCGGCGATTTTATCTACAACCTTATTTCTGCAACTTTCTTGAACAATTTCCAACATTTTTCAATGTGTTTTACAGATATGGCTAGACCCAAAGTACCGGAACGAGACATGCCACCCCACAAATGGGCAAAGGGAATTGTCATCAATGAGGATGCAGTGGCATCCAAAGCAAAGGTGACTAAACCTCCTACCAAGGGTGGGAAAGGCAAAGGAAAGGGCAAGGCGCCCGCAGTTGAGTTACTGGAGGTCAGCTCTGACAGTGGGGAGTCTACGCGACTCACCTTACCACTTCAGTAAGTTAGGATGACCACCAGGATTCTTAATTAGGCTACCATCTCTAAGCCTGAGGATGAATAATTTCTACTTGCCAGAAGACCAGAACTTCACTCGAAGAGGCTTCATGACCCATCTAGGATTCGGGTGCCTCCGGCTAGTCCACCTCCTCCAGCTTCAGTTCAGACTGTGGTCCCGACACCACATGTATAGGGTCCTCCTCCTCGGTCTCTCAACAGACTAAAGGCCGAGGGATTGAGGACTATCATCGTGGAGAAGAGATTGTCCACATATGGTGTGCTGGACAAATATCCGGAGATCTGGAGCACCCTAAAATCCCACAATTTCTAGATCTTTACTAAATCCTAGGGTCCCTACATTCCTAATTGGGTCCAGGAGTTCTACTCAGCCTATGGAGACATGGTACCACAAGGAATGAGGAAGGCTGTTACTTTCAAACCATTAGATTATGTGGTTGTTCGGGGGAAGAAGGTAAAGTGTTATAGTGATGACATAAATGTTGTTCTGGAATGTACTGCCAATATTGCTAATAATTACCCGAGCATGATCAAGACAACAACTTTTGAGGATATGATAGGTTGGTTGGCCCCTCTGTTATCTGACAGCACTCCTAGGTGGCTCGAGGCCGTAGTGCTAATAGATCAGAAATACCTCAACGTGGTAGCAAGTTATTGGTACGGCTTCATCAACAGCACAATTATGCCATCCCATAATGAGTCTATCCTCCACCACACAAAAATAGCCTGTCTTGCCTCTAACATTGCTGGGAAGAGCCTAAATTTGGGTATGATCGTTCGATAAGAGCTGGCCATGAGGGCCAGACACAGCCAGACATCACTATCTTTTGCGATGTTGATCACCGAGTTATGCATACGAGCCCGGGTCACTCATGATGAGAAGAAGGATGTGGAAGTGATGCCTACCTCCTCTACCGACATCAGGTGCATTGAGGCTAAGTATTTGAAGGATGAAGCTTAGAAGAAGAGGGCAGCCCCAGTGGATACATCCCCGATTGTTGATATTAAGACACTACCTGCAGAGGCAGTATTGACTACTCCGGCCACTGGGCCATGTGGTATTCCTAGCCCTGCCCCTTCTATGACTCCGAGTTCCCCTACTGCTACTCTGCCTCCTAGGTCTGCTGCTAGCACTGCTTCCTGACCTCCACTCACCCAGGCCATGCTACTATGGATGGGGCACCTAGCCCATGCTGCTGATGTGCGTGCTTCTAGGCTAGAGGCCACAATTCGTGGGATGATTAAAAGTGCTCTCACAACTTCCTTGACACCCATTAGAGTTGCTATTGATGCCCTCACGGCAAGGATTGTGGTATGTAAGAAAGATCAGGGAGCTACTCATGAGGTGACCGCCCTAAAGGCCGCAATTGCAGAGTTGAGAAAAGATGTTGACCAACTAAAGTTCACAGATATGTCGATGATTTTCGGGACCATGGAGATCCCTGATGACCTAGACACTGATATTCCTGCCCATGCTGATGTGCCTCTGGCTGCCACCAGAGATGAGGTTAGAGATGATGATGTGGCTATAGAGTCCGAGGCTGAGACCGATGAGGAGAAGCTCAGTGTTTAGGAGGAGACTACATATGAGGGATTGACTGAGGTTGAGGAGGCTATGGTGCATGTAGTTGTGCAGACTTCGTTGAGGGAGACCTCCATGACAGGCTCTAGTGGAGCCAGTATTGATGTTACCCTAGGCACTGATGCCCCAACAGACGGAGTGACTGTGTAGACAGGATCATTCTTCACCTCCCTCTCTGTTGTTTTTGTGATTATTGTTATTTTAGTTGCATTTGAGGACAACTGCTTTTCTTTTGTGGGTGGGGTGAGGTATTTCCATACCTACGTATTGTGTTTTGATTTTGTTTGTGAATATTTCATATTGGGTTTTTATCTATATATGTGTTTTGATTTTAATCTTGTGGATGGTTGAGCCTGTGGCACCTTGTTTTGAATGGTAATGGTTTCAACCAATTTTAAAAGTTTTGTGCCACCCCTTTTGTTTGTGATTGTGGTTGTTCTTTTGCAAATTTGAGTATCGTTATGATTAATACCGATGACTTGAATAGTGTTCTTAATTGAACGAAATCAATGTGTGGCTACGATGAGGCCAAATGAAGGTGCTTAGACAATGTTTGAACTTTTAGCATCTCGTTGTGACTAGCCGGTTATCGAATGAGTCTCTTGTGATGAATATTGCACACTATCTAGAAAGTGTGGACTCTCATTTGATATTGGTGCCAATGTCGTGTATGATGAGGTTACTTTGAACATTGTGTGTGATTACACCTAGAATTTGCCCCGTTCGTTCGGTTAACTAAGTGATGCCAGCACTTGAAATAATCTTAGGCAACAATTTTTGAAGAGTGAAAACAATTTGACAATATACCTCTTTTGTGGACAACCTAGTGAGATGTGTTAACCTTGCTTGAACCCCCTTGAGCTTTATCCCTTTTCTTGGAAGAAACTCGAACAATTATGACCCCTCTTTATCCATTCACCCATAACTCTCATGAAGTGTGGTTTGTTTGAATAGCCAACGTAGGCCAAAAGCCTAAGTTGGGAGTGTGGTGAAAAAAGGGAAATCAAGAAGTGTAAAAAAATCCCCGTTTGAGAATGGTTTTGAAAAAGAAAGAACCCTCCATGTAAAAAAAGAGAGAAAAGAAAAGAGGAAAGAAGCAAAGAAAAAGAATGAAAAAGTGGTGAACTAAGTGATAAAAATTGCAAAAGAAATGAGGTGTCCGGTAATTCATAAGAAGTTGAATAACGGGGTGGATTATAAGCATGTTTGCAATGTTAAATAAAATGAGGAATGTGATGTTCATGCAACCCTTCATAAGGGTAGCAACCACTGAGCCAAAATGACCATACCTTTACACTCAGCCCCGTTATACGCCATGAAAAGACCTTTGTGATCTTAAGTGAGCTGAAGCGAGTGTTGACTGGAAAATAAGGGCAAACCTATGGGTGAAGTCATGCATGTGTTCATATTTGTGAGTGTGAGAGCTGATGTTTATCGTGACCAACGACACTAACCTACAGTACGAGTATCTACGATCGTCGATAATATAGTAACACAACCAAGGGTTGGGGTCGTGTCCCAAGGGAGTGGTTTTGAGAATTAGTAGAAAAATAAAATTAAGTTCAAACTAGTTATAGCTAAAGACATTAACAATTAAAAACATTG